>NQII01005261.1:120143-157841 GCA_002778355.1 Clitarchus hookeri | reverse complement strand
GAGAGTTGTGTGAGTGACGTAACTGCCACTGGGCACAATTTCTTCTCGGAGTTCCCAGCGCCACCCACTGAGGCCGCGATGATACTTTGTTGAATGGCGTGACCTGCTCAAAGTCTTGCTCCACAGTGACCACGAATGTTGGTTCTCCTCAAGCGCGAGGACCCTGGAAAGAATCTCTCTCTCCCTTTGCTACGGTGGTGATCAGGAGTTGTGGAGAGTATGTTAGTTGATTCTATTCTTCGTCGAGTGGACGTGTACTTGGAAAAGTAATTGTAGAAAATGTGCAACGTGTTAAGCGGTAAGGTGGTAGCAAAATGAGAAATGTATGACTTTAAAACTAAACAAGTGAGGCAGATCGATGTACATTTCATCGAAAGGCGACTGCGTGAGACACACCTCTGGCCAGTGCTGTACCGGTGTAGGAAGGACAAGGGACAGGTTTGCCAAGTGTTCTGCACTGATAGCTGTAGTGAGGGCATAAGCTTGAGCTCGAGGTGAAGGAGACCCCAGAACGCTATATCCGGCGCGAAGTCGCCACTCAGGGCGAAGATTCAAGACGGTGCCAAGCAAATATTGGTATGTGTTGAAATACACACGTTAAGTAAATGAACAAACGCGAGCCGTGTAGGCTGCGGGATCACTTGACAGTGAGCTGTCCCGATGCTGGCGCGTGCAGCAGTATTCCTGAGTGCGTGGTGAGTGAGAGGCGGAAGGAGATGGCTGGATCGAGGGGGCAGCGGCGGAGGTGCGCCTTTGTCCGCTTGCTCTCCGCTGAAGGGGCGGGTCCACCCACTTTCACCCAGGAGTATCAAGGCGGGCAGGTTGCTGTCCACCATATTAATAACAATCATTCATTAATTTAAGTGAATTATCCTTTCAACATCTGCTGATGGCCAATCTGTGGCTAGTAGAGTATTCTACATGCTTGCACTACATACGTGGAAATGCAAATGACAAGACTACAAACCTTGTAAAACAGCATAACTGCTTTGAGATGTGTAGATTTTAATAATTTTTTTTAATTCTTGGTAACCTGTCTGGAAATAAAATAATTATCTGAAAAGCACTCTGCCATGTATGTGTATTGATAATTGTTTTAATATGTTGAGTATGTTTTAACGTTGCAGAACTTAGTTTTTGCACCTGGTGACAAGACATTGCATTGCTGTATCCCCCATTCGCTCACGCTATTATTNATTCGCTCACGCTATTATGTTGTTTGTTTGTTGTGGTTGATCGATGCTTGAAAGTTGGACTAATTGCTTGCGACGTGATGCATGTGTTCTAGCAGCAGATCCAGGCCCTTATGAAGGGCATGTCTTCCACCACTGAGCAAGAGGTGAGCTATAACTGTTCCTTCTGTTACTATTTTTTTCTTTTTGAAATTACTGTTTGGTTTATTGTAAATTTTAAAGTTTATTGTAGATTGTAAATTTGTTGACGAGTGTTCAAGCACATTTCCACCTGTGCTCAGGGCAGAGTGGCGGCTAGCGTGGTTGGCAACATCGTCAACTTGCAAGCGGAGGAGATTGAGAAAGCAGCTGCCGGCTATGCCAGGGTACAAACTGAGAAAAGTGTAAGATTTTACTGTTTTTTTTTGCATGTAATTGATTAGAATAGAAAAGGTTATTATGTTTCTGCATGAATTTAGCTGTTAAACCTTCTGTGTCGTACCAAGCCAAGTATGAAAAGCGACAAATGCTACGACATGGATATAGTTGCAGAATTCCTCATAAATTACATCTGTGACAGTGGAATATTATTACACCCAACGGAAGCCGGTGGATTGAACTGTACATGCCAGTTTGAATTTTTCTACTTCCTCTTTTGGAAACAGCACATTTAATTTCTGAATGTGCAGTTTCTGTCCATTTTGTTTTTCACGTACTTTTACCTGTATTATTTAGTTCTGTAGAGAACTGCGGTATTGTTGAGTTAGGGCTGGGATTATAATGACTAAATGTTTCATGCAACATGGGAAATTTTACACTTGTGTATGTAAAACATGGTAATTTTGGGGGCATTTTAGGATGCATCATGTTAACACTTCACCGTCATGAAATGAATAAAAGTTTCAGGAAAAAAGATGTTTTTCAGATTAGGAATTTTTTAAAGTTAGGTTATGCAGACACATTTGTTACGTTGAGTTGGCCAAAAATACTTTGGATAGTTTGGTGTTTGTGATTTGTTTAAACTCTGAAAGAATTAGTAGTTGGCCATAACATCTAGAATAAAATGTGCCAGGGAAATGCAAGTGGTGAGACTCTTGTCTGTCACTATCTGCCAGCTTTCAACTCGCGAAGGTTGCTGCTTCGACTGTTGTTCTGCATAGCTTGTAATTACGTTGCTTTCTCCTCTTACACATCTGGTGAGGGAGGAGTCTGTTGCCTAGCAACAAACGTGAAGTCCTCCCCCAGTCTCCACCCTTCTCTCTCTCTCTTTCTCTCCCCTCTCCCTTGAAATTGTCAGGAAAGTTCGATTTAAGTTGTACATGAAAGAAGAAATCATGTACAGTATTTGCAACTCATAAGATTCTATTTTTAATCACAATTTAAGCATTTATCTATTCTGGGTTATTCAGAAAACACATTTTGCAAAATAATCCTTCATAAAAGCAAGATAATGATAATTATTACTCTGATATGTATTTCAAAAAATAGTAATAATGCTTTACAAATATATTTAATAATTAATGTATTTCAGTAATGAAAGTTATAATTTTTGTAACTTAAATGGATGTACATAAGATTAACTACTATAAATATTTTTAAACTATCACTAATATTTTATTATATAAAATGTGAGTAATTATATTATGATGGTTGAGAGTTGAGTTCAGAGATGTGGGTGGCTCTTAAGAAAGAGGTCTTGAGAGCTGATGAGGGTGAAATGAGGTGAGAATGGGGCAGCACTGGAATGCAAGGGTGGGGGGGCAACTGGAGATCCCAGAGAAAACCCGCCGACCAGAGGCGGCGTCTAGCACGATTCCCATCTGCGAAAATCTGGGAGTGACCCCGCCGGGAATCAAACCCAGTTTGCCTTGGTGAGAGGCGAGTGGTCTGTCCACTACACCACTGCAGCTCCTACCTTGANGTCTAGCACGATTCCCATCTGCGAAAATCTGGGAGTGACCCCGCCGGGAATCAAACCCAGTTTGCCTTGGTGAGAGGTGAGTGGTCTGTCCACTACACCACTGCAGCTCCTACCTTGGTAAGCGAGGAAGGTTATGTGGTACAGGCAGACATCAGGCACCAGGGAATCAAAAGTAACTGGAAGGTGGAACAGAAATAAAGTAGTATTGCTGACAAAAAGTGGCTGATGGACTTTGCCCCTTGAGGGCAAGGAGCAAAGTCAGCGTTTAAAAACTAAGAATGGGCAATTTTAGATAAAACCTTTTGCCAAATTTGTTAGCAATAACTTTCCCATACTCATGCACTTATTTTGCATAATGTCTTGAGCCTCAGAGAACATCAATTTTTACGGCATCAGAAATATCTCAAAACAAATACGTCACTCCGGCGAAATATTTGTTCTCAAAGTTGGTAAAATAACGTATGTAGGATTGCCCATTCTTGGTTTTTTTCATTAACTTGTAAATCTTGTATAGCAATAATTATGGGATGAAGCAGATAGTCATGGATATTGTGCGTGGAGGTGGGACGGAGGTTGAGGGTGTGCGTGCGGGGCCACAGGTGGGCCACCTGGCCAGGAGCCCCAGCGCCCTGGTGGCGGTGCAGCGGCAGCGGCAGCTCCTGCAGGAGCAGCACGGCAAGCTGCGGCAGGACGAGGAGGTCCTGCAGGAGACGCTGCAGCAGCGCGCACAGGAGCTGCAGGCTGTGCGCGCCCAGGCGCGCACACTCAACCAGCGCCTGGCCTCCCTCCAGGAGCTCGAGACGGACCAGAACCAGGGGTGGGTATTTCTCCCTAGCTGTCTCTGTCGCTAGTCAGAACCCTGTCAAAACACTCCACAAGGGACTAAAAGCTCTCTACTTTGTACAGATACAAGCAATGTGCTGCGGTGGTAAAGTGCGTTTAGTTCCCGGCCTCATTCCAGTTTCTGCTCAAATCTCTCAAACGCAGGGATTCACGCAGACTGCAGGACTTCTTCTTTTCTTTGATTATCAGAGCGACTAGATTCGTCTCTGACGACCGTGCTCGTAGAGAGATGCAACAACATACCATGTCCATATTGTTAGGGTGTAAATTCCCCAGTACCTGCAATACTAAAAAATATTTGAGCATCGTTTGCAGTTATAATTAGAGAGAATGTGTAAAAGTATGCCCTCAGCTGGAAAATTAAAGAAAATGGTGAAAATAATAAGGGAAATAATTCTGCATCCATTATATATTTTTTTATTTCAGATTATGGATTTAGTATGACGGTGCATTATTTTCAGTACCGCTCTGGTGCATAACTTGTGGTTTTTTTCTGCAGCAGTAAGTAGAGATGTAAAACAGATATTTGGTTTACTCTNTGATAAAATTACATAAAGATACTGAAAATGCTCAACAGCTATAAAAGTGGTAGAAACTGAATTTTTTTTTTTTTTTTTAAGAAATTTGTTTATGCTGGGAGAAGGTGGTGAATGTCGACAACTTGTCCTGGAACATTGGGGAATGTTACACGTGAGGACGGTGGTAGAGCGGTGTGTGGCGTGTTTGCAGCGTGCTGCGGAAGCTACAGGGGCTGGTGCTGATGAACGAGAACTTGCGGCAACAAGAACAACAGTTCCGTGAGCAGTGCAGGACGGAGCTGGACCACCTCCAGACGCTCGTCAGGTGAGCCTCCCAGGTAGCGCTGTGTCACACAGGGATTACTTGTCTCAGACCAAAGTTAAGTTTCACCTGGCTGGCACGTATGGGGGGTTGCAGAGGTTCAGTTGGATATTTAGCAGCGGTGTCTGAACATGGAAAGCCTTTAATAAACGTTTCACGCCCAAACGTAAGTTTCAAGTTCTTATTTCAACTCCAAGGATTATTTTTTTGGGTGTGAAAATGGCTAAAATGTGTGTTTTCAGAATAATTTTTTGCTCCACCTCATTTCACCTATATTGGTTCTCAAGACCTTGTTGTTAAGGGCCGCCCAAATTTTCCTTGTGCAGTTATGAAAGAAATGTGTATATATTAAAATAATATTGACCATCACTTACCATTACTCAAAAAAATTTAATTTCTCAGTTGGCAGAGGGACCATGGTTGGCATGAGTGCTCACCTCCCACCAAAGTGAACCAGGTTCGATTCCCGAAGGGGTCACTCCTGGAATTTTGTTGTGGGAATTTTGCTGGACAGTGCAATTGGTTGGTAGGTTTTCTCATGGTTCTGCTGTTTCCCACTCTCTTGCAGAACAGTGCTGCTACGTATTCACCTTGCTTCACCCTCATTGGTTCTCAAAGCCTCTTTGTTAAGAGCCACCCATACCTCTCAACTCCACTTCCCTTCACTCAGTTGGCGTTCCATGAAGGATGCCTTGTTTTACGTCGTTAGCCTTACGACGTCTATATACTCCCAACGTGGTGACAATGAAAATGTGCAGACCCAGTATCTCCCTAGAGACCAGGGAAATGGAGTCTCCTTAACGAGGTTTATAAGGGGGCCGACGCGGCTGCACCCTGGGGGCGTCTGGTCCTGGTTCACCAGAGTGCGCTGAGTGTTATGATCTACCTTTCATGGTCCGCCTGGTGATTGGGCATTACGAAACTAGGTGTGGGTACACAGCTAGGCACTTACAGTGATGTTACATTAAATCTCAGAGGATGAAACAACAAAATAAGAAAATAGGTTATTATTATTATTATTTAGAGGATTTAGTGGGTGTCCTGGAGGTGCAGGCAACGATCGTAATTATTGTTTAAATTTACGTAGCAGCGCGGGGGAGGACAGATCTGGCGTGGTCCGTCCAGGAAGGAAACTACTCATCCTGGGGCCAGTGTCTTGGGGTAGACCCCTGCCAGAATCCTATTGCTTGTTCGGCACCGGAGTGTGCACTTCACGAGGGATGGTGCTCGGGACTATAGCGGCTTGTGGAGAGGGCTCTCTGATTCCCCTCGGTGAGAAGTTGAGTGAGCGGCGCTACCTGCTACTGACCTCAACTGCCCCTCTGGGTTCACAGCGTTCCCCACGTGAGGACTCCACGGCTCTCAGGTAAGCGGCAGGAGCCTCGGAGAAAGGTTGTCTCTCCCCTTGCCACAGTGGTGCTGGAAGGGTGGCTTTACCAGCCAGCAATCAGCTAACCAAACTTTGACAAGAGTTGGTAGCGCCCTTCAGTGGGGACTTCAGTTCGACACTCTATCATGGTGATTGGGCGTACACCTAAAAGTAGATGTTTGGATGTGCCCACAGTAGGCAAAGCAGGAAACTGGAAGTGAATGTGAAAGAATATGATCAGATCAAACAGAGGTTCCTTGGTAGTTACATGTTTTATTCTGTCAGTAGGAAGTTACAATACATATATCCATCCCTGACATGTAACCGCTAACGTCTGATGTGCAAGGGATCAAGTTTGCCAAGCTGTGTGCCGCAGGGCGGCGAGATAACGGTAGTGAGGGTGAGAGAGACCCTGGTAAAACCAAGCCTGGCGCGGACGAGGCTCGTGGATGAAGGAGAAGGCTCTGCGACAAGAGCTTCTGCCTGATGTGTCAAAAACAAAAGTACTGCTGACAATAGTAATGTTATACGGCTAAGTTAAACTGTTATTGCTAAAGGAAAACGGTTCGGCGAGCGCGGCAAAATAGCGAGAGTTGCAGATGATGGCTCCAGTCAGAACTGCTAGCGAACTGCTCCGTTTGGAGGGCGTACACAGGAATAAATACCCACGAGAGACGTGTTGAGGGAGAGGTGGCTGGCGCAGGTCGCATGGATGGGGAAGTCTCCTCTGATGCGCGGTAAACGTGCATGTTCATTGCCTGCCAGCCAGGGCAATGCAAGCGAGGGCGTGGGTCCACCCACTCAGACTGGAGCGCATCGTGCGGGTTTGTCGGCCTCTCAGGCGGCAAGAAGTTGACTCGCTTGTGAATAGGAACTGTACAGAGGCGGAAAGAGCAGCGGCGGTTTGTGCTACGGTACACCAGGGGAGCACCAGAGGCTGAGGCTTACATATGTCTATGATAGAGCTCGTGGCACGTCACCAAATGGGTGGAGGATCGAGATGCACCTGATCAGGCTAACACAACAATTGGCCACACCTGAACCCGTAAGTGTGACACTCATGTACCCACTATATCCTCCACATTGTTCTGAGACATTGGTACTCAGATGCATCCATGGTCCAGCCAGGGTGCACCACCTTTGCTGTCCAGGTCAGTGCCACTGCTGTGATCCTTCTCGAGGGACAGGAACCCTCGATGTCTGCTCTGCCTTGGAGCCAGCCATTTGGCAGGGATAAAACTCCTCCCGTGGGTGTGCTCACCAGAAAAACAGCAGGTAGAGGTGTGGCTTTAAGGTAGGGCTAGCGAGGTGTGTGGTTGGTTGGCAGGGAGACTGAAACAGAGGCGACGCCGGACCGAGACAGCCTGCAGGTGGGTACACGGCTGGACGAGTTGCGGCAGAAGGTGCAGGCGCTACGGCTGCAGCTGGCCAAGAGGAACCGCTCCATTGCGTCGCTGCAGAGGCAGCTGGACGAGGTGCCGGGCCGCGCCGAGCTGGCGCAGTACCAGCGCCGCTTCCTCGAGCTCTACAACCAAGGTGCGTTGTCACTGTACAGCTGCAGTGTTTATGATTTTAGGACAACCTTGAAAATAAGGCAGCCTTCACGGTTTCACTTTAGTTTACAGGAGTAAAATTAATCTCTTTTTGTTGTTTGTATTATTTAAGCACTTTTCTTTAGCAAAATTATATTGGCACTTTATATAGAGTTAATGTAAGTCCATCAACTTACCTCTCAAAATTTGTAATTGTAGGAAACAACGATGACTGTCAATTTTCTGGAAGAAAAGGTGGGAATAAAGCATAGTGTTGTGTTNTGTTTGTATTATTTAAGCACTTTTCTTTAGCAAAATTATATTGGCACTTTATATAGAGTTAATGTAAGTCCATCAACATACCTCTCAAATTTGTAATTGTAGGAAACAACGATGACTGTCAATTTTCTGGAAGAAAAAGTGGGAATAAAGCATAGTGTTGTGTACACATGAATACAGTAATTATTTGTTGGAGAAAGTTTTCCGGAATGAAAGAATTGTGTTATCAGAAAATTATACAAGTCCACTGTAGTAAACATGTGTTCTTACTACTGTAAGTAGAAAAATCGGTTTTTCAGCTCCTCGATCCTCATCATTAATTTTCATGAAAATTTACAGTGCTAACCATTCTTCTTTAAAAAAAAAATTGTAGAAATACACGTGAAATGTAATTAAAATGTTGTAAAATAAATGTAACTTTTAATAGAATCACAGCTTCCCAGNTAAGTAGAAAAATCGGTTTTTCAGCTCCTCGATCCTCATCATTAATTTTCATGAAAATTTACAGTGCTAACCATTCTCCTTTAAAAAAAAAAAATTGTAGAAATACACGTGAAATGTAATTAAAATGTTGTAAAATAAATGTAACTTTTAATTGAATCACAGCTTCCCAATTATCCAACCAAAGATCTTGTACTAGTTGAAGTATGTGTGACCTTACTATTGTGATTATTGATTGTAACTGTTGCAAGCTGTCAAAAACGATAGTGCCACTCAAAAGTTACGGCAAAAACTCGGTTTGATCATGACTTTCAGAAACGCAGTCGTAGCAAGAGAGTTACGAAAGTTGCGTTACTGCTCGGCAGAAGACTTAACCTCCCTATGTCCATCTAACTTTTGCAATGGGGCAACAAGTGGTTTGGCCGCCGAGAGGACTCCTGAGCTAATAGTCACAATCACTGCTCAGTTATAGTTGCTAGGTATTTTGTGTAAAGGGCAACCGTTAAAGAACCCATGTGTCGTGTTCAGGCCAGTGATATCTAACATTTCACCAAATAACAATGAATTGTCAGTATTGAAGTCGGAATCCCTAGGACAAACGCCGCACGGTTACTTCTGGTTGTAAGGAAGCATTGCGATGAGCTGGGGCCTCGTCAAGGCTCCCGCGGGTTGTATAGGGGCGACTGCCTGAGAAGCCTGCAGTCGTCCTCCCAAAGTTGCGCTGTGCATTCTTGGGTTGCTGAATTTCTCGCTAATAATATCTGCAACAGTATGATATTATTACATGCAATCTAAGCCAATGTATCAAACTACAGATGCCTTTTAGTTTTTTTTCCCCTTAGATTATATTTGTTAGGATAAAAGTAAAAAGTGGCAGCTGTAGGTAATGTTTTTCTGTCCTGGAAGAAACTCTATTCTCAGATCATTTATTTACTGAGATCTGTGTGTACTTGCAAACACTGATTTTGCAGGTAGTATTTTGCTAGGAAGTTCCCTTAACATGACAGCATGTAAAGCGGCAACTGATGTACGAGAACGTCATGCTGGTTCTTGATGATTGGTGATTTGTTTGCGAGCAGTGGCGGCAAAGCACAAGGAGACGAAGCAGTTCTACACGTTGTACAACACGCTGGACGACACCAAGTTGTACCTGAGCAAGGAATTCACCCTGCTCAACTCTGTCCTAGACAACTATACTGAGTAAGACGTCCTTTCACTCTCGGCTTCTAGCCACACCCCTGGCTTATGCTGTTTGTGGTAAACTGAGCACTTTTGAAAAGTCCACCTCATGATGTGTAGTATTACACTATATGCAAAATTAACATTATCGTGGGGATGTGTCGGTCAAGTTAAACTGTGAAATTGTTAGAAAAGTAAGTGTTTTGCACACCTGCTCATTCTTACACTTATATACATTAAAAATCACAGAAAGCAAAAGAAATAATTTCTGTACTCAAGGGGGCCACTGTGGCTGAGCGGTTAGACTGCTCGCCTCCCACCAAGGCGAATCAGGTTCAATCCCCGGGCAGTTCACTCCAGATTTTCACAAGTGGGAAACGTGCCGGACGATGCTGCTGGTCGGTGGGTTTTCTCGGGGATCTCCCGTTTCCCCAGCCCTTTCATTCCGGTGCCGCTCCATACTCGTCTCGCTTCACCTTCGTTGGCTCTCGAGACCTCGCTGTTAAGAGCCGCCCAAATCTCTTCACTCTTCAGTACTCAGTAATATTTAATTTAAATTCAACGTTAAGATGTGGAACTACTTTCCCTCTGTCATTACCGACTTTACTAGGTGCGTGCCAATCAATATGTTTGTTAAAATATATGCAGGCGCAGTGATATTTTTCAAAGGTTGATTTCAAAAGTGCTCAATTAACCATGAACATCTGTAGTATGCTGCCTGATCGAGTAAGAGTGAAGCTGGTTGAGCACGTTGCAAAACTTTCTTAGGATGTACTTTTCTGCTCATTTAATATTATTTCGCCATGTGTAAAATCTGCATTAAAACTGGGCCAGATTTCTTTATCCATTCATTCATCAAGTGTAACTGTGAAATGAAATTATAAGCAGTATAATGTTACCTACACCTATAATGAAAACAAAAATTGAAATCCACATGTGGTATGATGAGAGGAGGCTGGTACAAAGGGAGCCACCTGCCCTTGAGTGCGGACTTGTTGCTCTAGCCAACTTGAAGAACGGATGAGGTGAGACGAGATAGGGTTGTAGATGCAACAGCACGAAGACTGTAGGAAACAGGAGAGCCCTGAGGAAGCACCCACACCACGACAGTGTCTGTTCCACTCCCNAAAATTGAAATCCACATGTGGTATGATGAGAGGAGGCTGGTACAAAGGGAGCCACCTGCCCTTGAGTGCGGACTTGTGGATGAGGTGAGACGAGATAGGGTTGTAGATGCAGCAGCAGGAAGACTGTAGGAAACAGGAGAGCCCTGAGGAAGCACCCATACCACGACAGTGTCTGTTCCACTCCCCACATGAGAACCCCTGACCATAACTTTCCCGCCCGCCCACCAGGCCCTGGGATATAACCAGGGACCTTAAGGTGGGAGGTTGGCGACTGACCGAGTCAACCTTGGGTCCTTGTTACTAATATGCCCAATCTTATTCTTATGTGTATTAAAGAAACGGAAACTAATTGCCCACAAATTTAAAAACCGCACTTGTAATACTGCATGAAGACGTGAAATTACTTTTCCAACCTTGTTGCCAACTTAAGCAGCATTCAGTCAGAGTCAGGGATTTTTTTTTTCCAAAGTTCATTTCAAAAGTGCGATGGTCACGACAATCCATTATTGACCTGTGGCTCCGCCTGCCTGCATCTGTTCTAAACACACATTTGTGAGAGGGAAGTTGGGAGTAATGGTGCTACAGGATTGTGATATTGTCTGCGATTGTGCATTATGTGAATGCACGATAGGGAAATATGCCAGCAATACAGCTGCCTTTAAACATGGGAATAGGGAATAAGGGTGTGAAATGTCAATGTGGGAATTCAATGTCTGGTACGGACATAAACAAAAGGCAACAGATGTTCGTAATTGCGGTGTGTTATATAAAAAATACATGTTAAATGAGGCTTGATTTAGTCATTTCATTCTTTAAAATACTGTATGAAAGAAGAGAAGCACAATCACTCGCAGTCTAGTGCTTGCCAACAGGCACACACGAGTTGACAAGTACTAGCTAGACGAAGTACGTGTGCTGCTGTCCTGTTATATACCTGTTATTGGTAGTCTAGCAGCGTACTCGTCACCATTGTGCACGGCGCAAGTAGCTAACAATACCTGTTCGTGCGACGTGTTGACTTGTGTTCGCATGTGGTGAGCGGACTCACTAACAACACAGTGGCAGAAGCCATCTTGTATCCAGAATCATCTAAGCTGATAATTCTGCAGTCGTTCACTATTGCCCTCCCGCGGTGTAGACTTCAGCTAGGCCTGTTTACAACTTGAAAAATTACAAGGGATCTGTTAGTGTTTCTTGAAAAAATTTCCCTGTCATTTTAGAAACGTTTTTAATGTATATAGTTCTTTAAGTGCTCTGTTATTACACATTTTATATTTAAACATGTTCAAGTATGCATTTTTGTGAACTATCTACGTGGAGCCGTTACAAAAATAAAAACAATAACGCCGAAATCGTAAATCTTTAAAACAAAATTGAGCTAAAAATAAAGCCTTTAAACAATGCCCCTACTGCTGATTATATATTTGTAGTGACTTTATGTTCATTGTGTATATCATGCAGTAAAATGAATCGCATTGCTACAGTTGTGTGACGTGTGTGTGTGTTGTAGGGCGATGTCCACTCCCAGCGGCAAGGAGCAGTTCATGAAGCAGTTTGACGCCATCGTGGAAGGCATCAAGCAGAACAAGACTAAAGTAAGTATAGGGAATTTGATATTGAGCTGCCCCGTCTACCTGCTATGCGAACTGAGTTGCAGGGTGTTTTATAATACGCGTTTTTAAAACAAAACTATTAGACGCGTGCACAATCTGTTTGCACACGAAAATAAATAGCACTTGAGTCTAGGCTGAAGTATAACTTTCAACAGATCCCGCTTGTTATAAACACAATTTCAAAGTTAGTATAGGGCTCTGCGTTGAACTTTGCTACACACCAATAGAACAATAGCGTCTCCACTTAAAGTTTCATAGGGACATGCAGTAGAACGAGAACACTGCACACCAGCTCAGAGCCGTGCCTATAGTGGCAATGGCGCACTTGATGTGCATGGCACTGTCTTCCTTATTGCTCTCGTGTTTCTCGGCCTCGAAAAGGAAAAACAGCTCCAGGTAGGCTGCTGAGTTGTAGGCCAAGTGTAGAGAGATGTGTGCCATGCGATTTTATGTCTTTTATGCTTATGGTATGTTGGGTAAACTATTGTACACATTTTTACGTTACAAAAAGTAGACGGAATGCACAAGTACACACATGGCGGTACTCGTAGATAGACACATGCAAACAAAAGTCAGACGAACACATTTTTTCACGTGGATGCACAGTCGGGCAGCGTTTCGCTGGCTAGGCCAGCTTCATCTGGTGGCGAGCGGTGCAACACTGCAGTGTACTGGCTAAATGCGTTGTAAGCTGTGAAACAATTATTGCGCTAGTCTGAAGACGTAGCTGTTTGAAGGCGAGCGAATATATACGGACTGGCAGCGATTCGTCTGGTGCAAGATGCTAGCGCTGTTGGAGCGCGTCCGGCAGAGTGATGTTCTGCGAGTGAGCTGCGCGAGTTAGCGAGTGGTTGAAGTACTCTAGACGCAGGCGGGCAGTGTGAGGCTTTGCTGGAGAGCTGTGCGAGTCAGTCTCAAACAGGATTGCGAGTCCTATATATACCTATTCCAACAGGGCTGTCGTGGGGGTAGCGGCATGGAAGACAGGAGAGACAGGAAGTGAAACGAAGGTAGCGGGGATGGAGGCTTGCTTTCCCTTAGCTGTCTGGCTGGAGGGGTGAGCAGGGCTTCTGCGTCATGCGGGTTGACAGGAAGCAACGCTGCACTGCTGTAACCTCGTACGATGCGCTCTGTGGCGGCTACGTCTCTTAACAGAGGGAGCTGCGGCTAGAGCATGTTACGACGTCGCCCGTGGCGCATCAAATGTCCTCTGCATTGTAATGAACGTATTGTAGCTGGTAGATACGAGTTTCTGTTGCACAGTTGTGGTTGCCCTGGATAGGATGTCTGATTGGTGAGTCTGCTGTGGAAGGAGGTGGAAGACTGGTGGATAGTACAAAAGCTGCAACTTGAGCTATTGCAGGAATGGGACCTCCTGGTGGTGGTGATATTACTGATTGTGGAGCTGGGTGGTAATTTGGGGTGTATGGGGCTTATCTACGAGTACCGCCCTGCGAGTACTCGTGCATTCTGTGTACGTTTTATAATGTAATCAGTAGCTTAGCGGCCTATTCCCGCCATATCTTATTGTATACATTTGTGTGTGACCGCAGTATTAGGAAAGGTTCCTAGAGTTTTAATCAAGTTTTATTCAATTGCAAATGAAATTTTTTTTCGACTTAGTACAGTAGAGCTGTGATACAAATACAGTCTACAAAACCACAATTGATATAGCGACAATTGTTTAACGCACTACCATGTTCTGGTTTAAAACAATTGTCTTTTTTTGTGTATTCACCCACTGCAATGATAGTACTCTGTTGCTTGCTTATTCATGGCCTCTTTCTGTTTCTTACTTGTTACCTTCCCTCTTTGTCCAGCAAGAGTATTTTATTACAAACAAAATACTGTATATAACTGATGGTTTTTTTTTTATCCTATCACAGCTTGCATACCAATCACTTTCCTGTCGAAAATAGTAGTTATTATTTCTCTTATTTACCTAATCGCTTAATTAAAATTATTCACAAGAAAGTTAAAAAACAGACGTCAAATATGGAGAGCGTTTCCTAGCACATGCAATGTGTTCTTCAGGAACCGCGTAGCATATTCTTTGAAACTAAAAGAATATTAATGAAAAGTGTGCAAGATGATTTTTGCAACAAGCAGTTTTGCAATATGATTTGACTATTTGTTGTGCGTGTGCATTTTGTATATTTTATTAACAAGCTCTGTGTTAGACAATGTGTCAGTTACTTGTGTCGTCGTCGTCGTCGTGGCAGGTGCAGCAGAGGCTGAACGAGGAACGCAAGCGCAGAGATGCACTGAGCCAGCAGCTGCTGGGGTTGGTAGAGCTGCAGCGGCGCTACGTTGCGGCCGTGCGGCAGGTCACCATAGAGTGCCGCAAGAACGAGGCGCTGCTGGCCCAGCTGCGAGGCTCATGAGGTTGGACTTCCAGCACTGACACCTGCATGTGAGCTCCAGCTTGCTGCTCTGTGCAGGTCACTTGTTGAAGTATGTCAATGTGATTATATATTACGATTCTGTATAGTTATGTTGCTGAATTAATAAATGTAAAATAACAGTTTTGGTTTAATGATTGTCCTTTGTTATACTTCTGATCAGCCTTAAACGATGTATGCAGCATAAATAGCAGATAATCGGTTGGCAAGGAGTACAGTCGTGACAGTGACCTTGGCGATATTGACATAGGAGATGTGCAAATAAAACTTCGCCATTTAAGACGTGAACAAAATTTATCATTCTGTTATTCATCCCAGGCCTCCGTGATGGATGGATGGATGGATGGATGGATGGATGGATGGATGGATGGATGGATGGATGGATGGATGGATGGATGGATGGATGGATGGATGGATGGATGGATGGATGGATGGATGGATGGATGGATGGATGGATGGATGGATGGATGGATGGATGGATGGATGGATGGATGGATGGATGGATGGATGGATGGATGGATGGATGGATGGATGGATGGATGGATGGATGGATGGATGGATGGATGGATGGATGGATGGATGGATGGATGGATGGATGGATGGATGGATGGATGGATGGATGGATGGATGGATGGATGGATGGATGGATGGATGGATGGATGGATGGATGGATGGATGGATGGATGGATGGATGGATGGATGGATGGATGGATGGATGGATGGATGGATGGATGGATGGATGGATGGATGGATGGATGGATGGATGGATGGATGGATGGATGGATGGATGGATGGATGGATGGATGGATGGATGGATGGATGGATGGATGGATGGATGGATGGATGGATGGATGGATGGATGGATGGATGGATGGATGGATGGATGGATGGATGGATGGATGGATGGATGGATGGATGGATGGATGGATGGATGGATGGATGGATGGATGGATGGATGGATGGATGGATGGATGGATGGATGGATGGATGGATGGATGGATGGATGGATGGATGGATGGATGGATGGATGGATGGATGGATGGATGGATGGATGGATGGATGGATGGATGGATGGATGGATGGATGGATGGATGGATGGATGGATGGATGGATGGATGGATGGATGGATGGATGGATGGATGGATGGATGGATGGATGGATGGATGGATGGATGGATGGATGGATGGATGGATGGATGGATGGATGGATGGATGGATGGATGGATGGATGGATGGATGGATGGATGGATGGATGGATGGATGGATGGATGGATGGATGGATGGATGGATGGATGGATGGATGGATGGATGGATGGATGGATGGATGGATGGATGGATGGATGGATGGATGGATGGATGGATGGATGGATGGATGGATGGATGGCATAAAACTAAAATGACAAAATTTAATGAAATTCATAATAACTTAGCTACTTATTCGTTGCAACAACAGACCAAAGTGATTTAGGATGTGGAGTATTCAGGATAGAGGTTCTTCACTACATTAAAATTTTCCATTTTAAGTAGTTATTTTAGTTATAAAATAACAAAACAAAAAATTCGATGTACAGGTAAAGCTTTCCTTTGCTGGTGTAGCAAATGAACATTCTTTAACCACTGAAATAAAGGATTTTCCTTTTTAATAACTTTCTTTAATAATTTTTTTTACCGAAATAAAAATAAAAAGTCATCTTCATTTCAAATATTTGCACTTGGATAATGCATAGCATGACTAAAGTGAGATGTTGCATATAGTGGTGACAGGAAAGGGAATCTTATGAAGGGCTTTCAGAAATGTTCAGTTGACTATGTATACTGATAGAAGTTTTGTTAGTATGGGTGAAGGGTAAATAGTAAAACTAACAGCAAAATAAACACTTCATAGATATAATTTAAAAACTACATATTTACATATATACACACAAGTTTTTATTGATGTAGTAAAGAAATTTTTTCATAAGAATGTTATAAAAAAAGTCTTTTCTTCTTCGATTCCTGAACAGTTCAGATGATGACATTTTGTCAATTTTACGATAAAATATTGTGCCTGCTAGCATAGATGCCACACATTTTATACAAATGATACAGTTCAGTATACATGACGTGGAGAAAGTATACCATGAGGCTTAAGCATAACTCTCTGCATATCAGGTTCACAAACACATCAGTAATTCATGTAATGATTATAACCTCGTAAGTGTAGGCATGCTGGGCAGATGGTTGCATCATTGACATTGATATGTACAAGCATATTCCGGAACAATGTTTTGAGAAGAAATGATACTAGCCAACATTTTCTCACCAATCTGAACAAAATACAAATCAAAGTGTAGTCATGCGAGCATTAGTATTATTTAGTGTTCTGTAAATTAATGAAATCACTAGCATTGACAGGAACAGGTAAATTTTGCGATTTGATTGCAGGACAAATCAGACTTCGGACACTCCTGTATTTAACACAATTTTGCAATTGGCTCACAGTTTATCATACACACTAGGTACATCTCTGGGCCAATAGCAGACCTGTGCAAACGTAAGCACCAAATCCCACGCTACCTTGTCAAGGATAAAACTGGCTCTTCACCGAGGCGCGGCCAATGAACGAACAGCTGAGGCCTTAGTGTACATAGGATTGTAAAACCTAGCCTACAGATAACTTAATTATTGAAATTTTCCTGTTCCCCGAGTATTGGACTTTAGATTGCACTGCGTTGCAGCGTGTTATGGCGACAGAATGGGCTGTTCTTACAGAGTGGTTCGCACTTCCATTTTGTGGGCAAATCTGTGAAAGTTTCAGTGTCGACCTAGCATTACAGTTTCCGACTGACTATAGGGAGTACCATTGATCAGCATGCAGTGAAATCTCAATGTAAAGTACTTAAAGGGACTTTCAGTTCTATACTTAATGCTGAAAAGTATTTAATAGTGTCACATCTGCTAGGGATTAGAAAAATGTGCTTCAAAGTGAAGTACTTTACAAGGAGATTTTATTGTATTGTGTTTTCTAATACAAAGGTTGCATGTCGAAGGGAGACGAAACAGAGCATTTCTGGATGGAACATCTATAAACAAATACTGTGATATTTTGTAAATGAAATCGGCTTCAGTAGTGGTTGTGTGCATTGCGATAAGTTATGAAACTTTCACATCTCTTCCCCTCACTTTTCAGTACTTTCCAGCCACGTGTGAATGCTAGATTGTATTTTGGTGTTGTATGCGAGAGGACGACGTGGCGGTGATGGCACTACGCAGCTTTAGAATTTGAAGCAGTTAAGAATGGGACGATTGATGGTTGCCAGTTGGATGCTGAGTTCTGTATCATATTGTCAAGGAAGTCAAGAGTTTCTAGAGATCTGAAGGAGATAGAGAGTATGCAAAGTTTTGTGTTGGAGGTAACACAGTAGCCAGGTGAAAAATATGATGATGACGATGATGTAGTGCTGTCATGAGGAGGGGAATGTAGGCAGATCCATTAGAGATTAACACCGGACGCTTGGCACATTTCTAGGAGAAAACCCAATAGTGTTGTCCCCTTCCTGACACGAGATAGCAGCCTCTATGCCAGTGCGTTTTATTAATTTGCAAGTTATGATTCCAACATGGGGGAATGTATGTATTGAAATTGGAACATGTACATCAACAAACAGTAAAATTTGTTACCGTATTCACCCAAAAGATGACCCCCAAATTTGTACTTCAGTCTACAGTAAAAATTAATTTCTCCACCATTAATTTGGCTATGTCATTTGTCATGATTATTTAATTTTGGTACTTAATTAAAACTTTTTTTACACAAATTCTTTGCAGTTGATAATACACACTTTGTACTTCACCACAAATGCATTAAAATAGATGGAAGTAACACTCTTTTTTTCTATTCATGTACATATTTTTTTCTGCTTTTTACAATTAATCTGTTAAAGTTTATAAGATTTTGTTATGTGCCTTGTACTTTAAATGGGTTTGGCATAATAGATTGATGCTGCTACTAAAGCAAAAATGCTGAACTCGAAATGTTTTAGTGTGTGAAAAAAAGACGATCCCAATTTTCGGAAATAAAAATTGGGATAAAATATTTTCATACTATCAGGGTGAATACGGTATATTAAATATCATTAACAAAAATAAACAATGATTGCATTTGCACCTCTTGCTGTTGGGATATTCGTCACAAATTGCTGCATATATGCAGTAGAGGGCTGTTCGGTGTTAGCCTGTAGAGTATCTGGCAGGAGTGCCGTGCCAAAGAGGGGCAGAGACCTGGGGGTTAGACGGCGATGGAGTAGTCGGACTGCTGCCCGGGGTTGTTGGTGCTCGGCCGGGACCAGAGGGACGAGCGCAGCCCCAGCTTGAGCTTCTTGAGCGTGTCGATGTCGCACTCGGCCTCGCTCAGCTCCGGCCTATCCGGAGTCTCCCCGCACTCGAGCTGCCGCAGGCTGAACGTTGTCTCTGCGATGGACAGTGGTGGCAGGAGGGTCCTCAGCGACGCTCTGCTGGGCACCAGCCACCTGCTGTTCGGCAACACGACCACATCACACACTGTGCGCACTCCTTCCCCGTCGGCAAACACATCACGTCCCAATGCAGAGCACACTGTCTGTTTACCATTGCAGATGTAACCAAGATTGGCCAGGGCACAGTCCTGAGACAACGCTGACACCAACCAGTTCAGGGAACCCCTGAGTTCTAGCCCAGAGTAGAGGAAGGATGAGACATCCCCAAGCCAGCCCTTGACAGAGTCCCCCCCCNTGCCGGAGCTTCCCAGAGCCCTGACCACCAAGAACAGCCTTGGCACAAATGCTGAGTCCATGTGCAAACAGACCTGGCTTTTAAAGAGATGACCACCTTCCTTTATGTGGTCATCAAAGCGATTGCAGTTTCCGGATAAGAAAATGGGGAGTCGAAGAAAGATACCTTGCATTTCATTGACTGCCATGCGAGTTCTCGAGTGTGCTACGTAGAATGGACCCTAGAGAAGGGCATAGGGAAAGGGTATTTGTGTGTTCCCTTTCAAGGAAAATAAACAAAAATTGAAGGTACATGTATTTAGATTTTGTTGCAGGAAAAGATTTTTGATAGCTAACATAATGAGGAACAGGACTCATGCTCTCAAACAATCCACACAAAGGCACTGCTAACAACCATGATTTTATTCTCCAATTTAATTTAATTTTAATAAATTTGAAAAAAAATTAAAATCATATAAAAGGACAGAAATTCAAGTACACACACGCGTAAAGAATATGACACATTTTTCACATGGTTGTGCAATCACTATGTTTAGCTGGCAAGGCTAGCGTCATCAGGCGGTGAGTTGTAGGACACTGAACTATGGTGGAAGGGCGCTGTTGGTAGTAACCCTAGCGGCTAGGTGGCAAACTAGAATGTGAAACTCAAAATTTGCCAGTATAGCTGATGAGTACGGATTGGAGCTGTGATTATCTTATGTGGAGACCTGGCAGCTGCCTGGATTTGTTATAAATAGATGAGGTAATTCCCAGCGTCTGAGTTCTGATCTATTGCTTTACGGAGGTAGGGCTCTCACAACTCTGGTACTGTAGCAAGTCAGAGTGTGTGATGCTGCAACTGGTTTGTCCTGTAGGTTGTGGATGTGACCAGCTACGGCTTGTTTGGTGTCTGCTCTGTGGCCATTCATCCTCTGCCTGAGAGTGTTGGTGGTGAGGCTGATGTATTCTGCATTAGTGTTGGCACTGTAGCTGATAAATCAGCTTTTCTATTGCACAGTTGTAGTTGCCTTGGATGGGGTATGTACGGCTGGTGAGTCTGCTATTGAAAGAAGTTGAGGGTTGGTGGATGGCACAGAAGCAACAGCATTACCTATTACATCCCTCAATAGGCAACGTTTAATTTACAAATAGTATACAAAAAATATTGGTCAGAACAATATTTTAACTGGGAACTATTTCTTACTAGCCGTTGCCAACGCATCGCTGCTATCATTGTTTTTAATTCATATGGAATAATATGAAATGAATATTACAAGTTATAGAAGATACTAAATTAGTGTTTCATTTATTCAACAATATCATACTTTAAGTTAATCACAGTGTTATACATTTGTGGTATACAAATTATTTAAAAAAAAAAACAGGTTGACATGTTACTCCTAGGGGGATTTTTCAAAAGGTTTGTTTCAAAACATCCGACGAACCTGTGAATTCACTATAGTAGAATCGTACATACAATCGGTGGGTTTTAACTTTGGACAATCTTGACTAAGTATATGGTATGTAACTACGCACCAGAAGTGTTGTACAACGCAAGCACTATAGACATAAAAACAAGTAAAATCTAGTACGCTATCAGTATTATGTCTCACCTGGGTTTCCCTCTCCTAGGGAGTGATTTCTGTTCTGACATTGGCGATATGTCTGATGAAGTACTCGATTGTGCTCCGTGATAGACAAAATCTGAAATCAAATACCAGTAATTGGAAAACCTACAAAATTCACATTATTATTCAAAGACAAAATATACTTAAAACGTGTGTGTACTACTTTTGGACACCGGGTTACAGTTTGTTTGAGAAGGTCTGAATGACTCTGGGCCATTTACTAACAATTAATAATGGGATGGCCATCACGTGCTGCCAAGTCGGGAGTGGAAACAGGCGCTCGCTTTAGCAGAAGCTAACAAACTGATGAGACTTGAGTGGAGATTTCTGGGCAGCCCTTAACACCAGGGGTCGATCAATAGCACAAGGTGCGAAAGCATAAAAGGCCTGTTTCCTCTCATGACATGCCACACACACATTCAATGTAAATATGTATAAATACCGTAAACTTTAATTATGTTTATGATGTAATTACTGTTTGAAAAGGTTACCTGTTTATGAAAAACTTGAACAACTTCAAAAAATTCTTTAGATGTGGACTGATCATGCGCTGGTACAGTCCCTTGTTGGCAGAAGCGCCTCAAGGTCATCCCCACTCCACAACTTACTTGCTTTCTCATCAGCGTCACGTGGTCGACCTCGGCCTGCCCGCCGTAACTACATATACGCTTTGCAGCAGGAGGGGGAAAAATAGCACCGTGGAAAAACTCAACCAGGTACGGGACTACTGTTACTGGTAGAAACTGGTCGCAAATTATTTTCTGGTAAACCATAACGAGAAAAAGAGAAGGGAGTTATACAAGGGTGGGTTATATTCCCCGAGTAACAACAGTACGATACCGACATAAACTCGCACGTAAAAATTGCCTGCCCGTGTTTCAAACCAGAAATTGCACAATGTGACGGCACCTTAGCGACCTCGCACGTGGAGGTCACCTCCTCACATGGTGTAACGGTCGGTTAAAATGTACAATTCGTAGAACATAATAAAAAGGAAAAAAATTATTTTCCAGTTTTTTTTTTCATCTTTACAAGTTATTATTGTGCATAAAATATAAAAGTTTGATCACTTCCTTCACAAGTAGAAGTAGACTTTGCTATTAATGTCCCGTAAAACAATGCAATACTGTTAGAAATTTGGGATGGTGGTGGGGGGCGGGCAGACTTATTGACATCTGCTTTTACTTTTTTGTGACAAAATGACTCTAGTAATCCCTAATAAAAAGCAATCTTTGTTGACTCGACTACTCCATTTTTTGAGACTCGACCCACCACTAGAGAAAATGTTTACAATTGGAAAGTAAGGTTCGTTACGAATAAAGTTTCAAGAATTACTAATCAGTTGCAATTACAAGCCCTGTTCCTTGTAGTAACCCAGCACATTTAAGATTAATTATTATTGGTGCTCTATAAATAACTACTAATTCAAATAATCAGTTTGTTTAAAATGGCAAACGCAGATGAGAAGTATAAGATAACAGAGAGGATAAAGGAAGTAAAACTAACTGTGTTTTATCTTGCCCACGTCTAGTTGGTTGGAAGACTCCGTGCGACTCGACGTGAGCTGGTCCGGGTCCGAGTCCGACTCCTCCGAGTCCACGTCAGTCTTGCGCGCGCTTTTATGTCGGGCGACACGTTTTGGAGCCTGAAACATTATAAAACCTTATACACATGTTCTTTATCTTACGTAAGGTGGGGAACCTTGCATTACTCTTCAATAAGTTTTCACGGTGGCAAACCACATAACAAAATCCAATATTTCTTTCAAATTTACTACATTTTAAATAAAATTGGAGAGAAACAATTACTTAATATTTCCTGCTCGAAACTGGCTTGTAGTGACATTGTGCACTTAGAGAAGCTTAAAGAAATGGTGCAGTGCGTGTTTGCAAAGCCTGGCGACATTTCTGAAACAGAAGTAATACAACCAAATGCGTGGTTATTGGTGCTAGAGTAGCAACTATACACATGCATAAAATCGCATGTAAATTAATAGAATATGCATAGAGAAAATAAAAAAGTAACTAATCACACTGAGTTATAGTAATACATCAGTCAAGTGGACTCTAGCACATAAACTGAGATGTAACTTCATCATGGCTGCCAAACAATTTGTAAAATGTAATCCAACTGTCGGAATGTCTGCCATGTTAGCAAGGGGGTAGAAAGTATGTTTTTTTGTAGGGGGTCCATCTTTAAACGAGGCATTCTGGTGCTCTGTCTTACCCCCTCCAAATAATTCTTTAAATGAGGCATTTTCCATACCCACAACTTTTATGACCATGCCCATTAGCAAGGAAAGGAAGCCTTGATGGTCAAGAATTTATTTCAATTTTATGTTTAAAAATATTTTTGTTAGGACAAAAAGAAATGTATTTTATTCCCATAGGTTATTAACATTCCAGTGCTGGTACTTTTGTTACACTTAGTCACCTGAAGGAGGTAATTAATGATTTACTGCCACTCATCGTGAATAATGAACTTGCAAAGCACTGTAAGGGCTAGTTAACCACTTCTGACTAAAATAATATCATAGAAATTTAATAAAATATCACACCTTTCTTGCCAAATTGAATTTTTTAGTTCCCACAGTAGTGAACTCCTTGTAACCTGCATTGTTTTACGATGCTCTCGCCTGAACACAAGAGTGCTATTTCAAAAATTTTACAGTTCCCCAAAAAAGGAAGGTCATTATTTTGAGAGGAGTGTTATTCTTGGGGGTCATAATGTTGAGTTTTGACTGTACATAAAGTTTTTTTCTATATATATTATTTGAGCATAGAAGTTTGCAATGAATTTTAACATTGGTGCCAAGTCTTTGCTCCACTAATAACGTATTTAATTTTCATCTTCAGCATCAATTAACTGATTTGTAAAACCTTCATTTCCGGAGGAAGATGAAAATCCAGCTAAATTGCATGTCCAAAAGTTTCATGGAGGAATCTGTTTTCATTCTGCACCAAAAGTGAAAATGTAAAGATTGTCTTATTTTCAAGAACATGATATGTACATTCTGGTAAATGCAGTAACTTCGGTGACTACAAAGTATACACACACAATAACGAGCTGGAAGGCAACCTACGCTACTGGCAGTTTCTGCACTTGTGCTGTGACTCGGCGGAAGCAGGACTGACCTCGGACGGCGGCGGAGAGGCGCAGCCCTCCGTCATCGGCTGCTCGTGGTACATGAAGCTGTGCAGCAGTGTGTTGCCTGGGTCAGTACCCGACCCCGCCAGCTGGAAGGTCGCGTACGGCGAGATGTCCTCGGACGTCTCTGCAAAACACGGCCCTCTTCACTCCCTCTGCCCATGCCCAGTCTAATTATAAAAGGGACGTCCTTCGTAGGGATACAAATATCATTAATTTTTTTGGTGTTATTTTTAATTCCCTTTCTTGATGCATTAAGAAGTCCTTTACGTTAAGATTGCTACCTGCTGAGGTGTGTTTTTTTTCCCTTTGAGGTTCAAGATTCCTGTTTGTGACATTTCAGCTGTAAGTTTGTGTAGTTGAGAGATTTGGACGGCTCTTAACAACAAGGCCTTGAGAGCCGATGACTGTGAAATGAGGCGACTAAAAAATGTTCATACACAATTACTTATTTTCCTTAAATTTCTTATTTTTAATTTCAGTTACAGATGTTTTTAAACTTATTCCTTATAATTTTTTTTTCAACACTAAATAGATATAACTATTCTAGTTGAACGTGTGTCAAGCCTCATAATGCACCTAGGTATATTTATTACACATATACAGAAACACTCACTGTTCCCCATTTTGGTGTTTGCATTTTATGCAGTCTAACAACTATTTTGTAACGTACAATTCGCATGATAAATTTTTCCATATACACATTTGACTGTGCAATAATGATTCACTTTAGTGATGGCCCGATACCCGATATCCGGTATCGGATATCGGTATTATCGGTACATTTACCATTATCGGAGATCGGCACTAAAATATTGGCACATCGGTAATGGCCGTTCTAACCTCAAGTATTTTCTCTCCTCTACTGCACACTTAATTTTCCCAACTCTTAACATCAGGCTGCAGCAATACGACTAAAAAGAACAAAATAATTTGAAATATCAATATGCAATAATAAAAAAAAATTTAATTTAAAAAATAATTCCTTACTATAAAAAAAAATAAGAATGTACATGCCCATCATTATTTTCCGCTTCACGGATTACATTTTTATTTTTGGTAAAGCAGTCTTATGTTCGACGTACGTTTCTCAAATTAAACAAAATGATCGTGGCTTGTTAGCTTAGTTTTCATTCCTGTCCTTTTACATATTTTTTGTAGACTAGCGACCTTTTTGCAACTTTAACTTAGTTTTGTAATATGTTGTAGTGAGATATAATTTTGTATAATGTTAAACTATTTTTTTTGCTGCTTTGATGTACCGGGCATAAAGTAAATCTCACTTAACAGTAAGTCAATTTAGCTTATTGCAAACAAAACTTTTCCAGGAAGCAGTTTCTCTCATACACTTTAGTGACAAATGTCTGCTTACAGTATGATAAATGAAAATATCACTTTACAGGTATCGGATCGGTAAAATCCTAATATCGGAACCTTCATCGGTATCGGGTTTTTTCAGTATCGGGCCATCACTAATTCACTTATTCACTTATTCACTTTTTATTTAGTCTATGTTTGAAATTCCAGACAAAACTGACAAAATATTAGTTGATTACACGTGTTGGAAGTAATCACGTGACAATAACGTCTGCTCTCATTGGCTGAAGTCAGAAACTAGCAGCAAAAATTACAGGGAAAATAGCAGACGAGCTCGCAACTCTGCACGTTGGCAGCAGTATTTCAAGTGGGCAAGCATGTGCAATAGCAAGCATGGCTCCATGCATACAATCTCGGGGGGAAAAATAGTTCTGTGTTCGGTGCGCTTAAGTTAATACTGAACACGTTGATTGAAGTTTACAGGTTTCTGTAAGCCAATAAAGGAAAATCAAAAAATGGCCAATTCTAAATAACATGTTCTGCAAACTTTGCGAGTAAATATTTTACGCCACACTAAAATGTGCATATTTACAGTGTAGGTTTGTTGTTTCTTAGTTTTTCAATACTCGCTTTCAAAATCCTGTAGATTGTTACCGATGCGTTTAGTGTTTATTTATATACCACACCCTTGTAAGCAACTTTCAACACTGCATAACAGCAAGAACTCGTGACGATGAAATCTGTCATACTTCGTTGGTAGAGATGAGCGTAGAGTTTTACATTAAACTATTACTTGCTGATTAAAGCAGCACGGATGTTTTTTCTCATATTCAATATGCCATTTCAACAGACAAATTACAAGGCTTTATACCTTATAATTTTAAAACAATTAGGAGATAAAAGGTCTACATCCTGGCCCTTCAATATTATGAATACAAATTTGTCTACCTAGTACTCCATACACCTGGTTTAATTTCTTGAATTCCTTATCGACTGGAAAAGTAGTACATTAAAATTCAAAACCAAGGTTAATAATAAAATATCATTGTAATTATTGTGCAGATGTTCTGTTTGCTATGTGTCACTGTAGACTGATGCGTGACACATACTGGCATAATAATTATTTACGACTCCGCCTCATCTTCATGTGACATCACGTCACCTCGAGCGGGGTTTGAACCCAGGTCGACTTGCTTCCAGAGCCAACCAGCACACCCCTAGGCAAGGGGCACCCAAGGACATGGCGGCAGAGGCCGTCTATGCGTCAACTTAAAAAGATTGCTCAGAGATAACTTCTACCATAAGAAATGTGTAGTCTTATTTGGTGACTTTCCTGAAAATTTGACTCGAAACCACCAGAAGTAAAGGCTATTCACGTTAAAATGAGCACTTCTGGAATCAACCTTTGAAAAACGTCACTGCCCGTAACTGCATATATGTTAACGGGCACACTGACTGGTATGCGCCCAGTAAAGTTGGTAACGACACAGAGGAATACAGTAGTTCCATGTCAAAACGTTGAATTAAAATTGTTAAGTAAACATTTGGGAATACTGAAACCATTTCTTTTGCTTTCTGATTTTTCAGTACATATAAATGTACGAAATAACAAATATGTAAAATATTTACTAATTTAATAGTTCCACTTGACAGATGCACGAATAATTTGATGAGGTCCGTGGCAATGTTAATTTTACATATGATGGAAGAATATGCAATGTGCATACAAGGAGATCTTAAGCTGGGCTTTTAAAAGTGCTCGGTTTACCGCAAACAGCATATAACTGGTAGTTACCTACGCTGTAGCAACTTTGGGTGTACATTTATGTTAACGTGTGTGAGTGACCTGGGGCTCGTTCTGTTACCTGGTATCTTCTCATTGCCAGCCTGCAGAGCCACTTTGTGTATGGTGGCGTAGTAGCGCTCTCTCTGGGTCTCCGCGTTCTGCTGGTTGTCCAGGGACTCCTTCTGCGGCTGGGTCTGCTCTGAAACCACATCAGACGTGTGTTATCATAGTTCCAGACTCTATAACTGTCGTAACATCCGCAAGACTTTAATAAAACAAAGACAGAAACACGCACAGCTTACCCATGATTCTAAATCTTGTCTGAAGGTGCTTTAGCAACCTCCATCTCCAAGGCCATCTACAGAGACTAAATTACTACATATGTAGAAACTGGTTTGTGACTCAGTTTTATATTTGCTCTGTCAAAAGAATGAATAAGAACAGGAGGGAACTATAATTTCATTTAAGAAAAACATACAAACATCATTCACAGAGTGCTTTGAAATGTTTTTGGCCATGACTTAAATATCAACTTTCAACTGAAAGCAGCACTCAGTCTGACAAGTCAGCACTCGAATTGACTGCCTACCTTTCAATTCAAATAAGGAACACCTTACTCATTCAGCGAAATAAGCTAGCACACGTGGAGAAAAATGAAACAAGTTGTGGGTAAATTGTGAAGCCTGCTTTCCCCAGACTAGCCCAAATCACATTACTTGGCTGAAAACTGGCTTTCTGATGGAATGTAAAAGACACAGGTAAGCAAAGAAACTCTTTTGAAGAAAAGAGACTAAATTTTCTCATTTATCCGACAAAAAGCTTCTGGAATCAAATGATTTTGCTATAATTATACTCCGACGAAGCATAACTCATTCAAAGTGAAATTTGTTTTGAAAATTCAAATATAGCAAATTTTGAGATTTAGTGACAAAATTCATGTGTTTTGTATGCATTTTCAGTAGAATGATGCAGAGTACGCCAAGTATCTTCCACTTTTATACTTAACACTAAAAAAATGCTTTAAACAATTATTTAATAATATCACATCTGCCAGGGATTTGAAAGCTGTACTTTAAAGTAAAGTACTTCATAATGAGATTTGACTTTATTTACCATACGTATAGCAAAAGGACAGAACCATAGGCACTCGCAAAGTTCTGAGTTGTAGAGCAGGTTGCCGACGCCTGCAACATGGTGCAGTGCCCTACGGCCCACCATATCGCCGTGTCCTACAACTCGCCGCCTGATATAGTTCATTTCATATAAGAAGGCCACATTCTGACAGTCAGTGAGTGGCAATTAATGTATTCAAAACAAATAGCGTGCCATTTACAAAATCCTGTATCAGCTGATGCACGAACGAACAAAAGTTAATATTACGTTGGCTATTCTGAGAGCAGTGCCGAAGCACATCACACAAGCAGAAAATACGCGGATAAGAAAGAGTTCGTAGATTAATTAATACATTTTATTTTACGTGGTCATAAAACAGCAGTTTTTAGTTTTAGAAACGAAACTTCGTGATAAAATAGTAATGTATAAATGTTTAAAATGAGATGCACAATAAAACGATACGTATCCAAATGTAACGAAAAAACCCTAAGTTTCCAGACTCTCCAACCATGTGCTGCCATCTTGTGAGGAACAAGCACACTATCTGTTACAACATGCCCTTCCACGCCATCTGTTATCCATATACCGAACTACACCCAGAAACATATTATAGTTTTGTTGTTTAACGTATTTACGCGCATATACAAATGGTTTTATTTTCCCACGAGCTCTGCATAATTTTTAAAGTAACATATATTTCGTGTACCGCTGACTCGCCACATCAAAGCCTATTCTTGATACACCAGTTGATGGCGAATGGATACATAAACAAAAAGGCGCGGCGATTGTCAACTGTTAAGAAGGTGGCCTTCTTATATAGTACACAGTATATAGCTGGCCTAGCCAGCAAAAAATTGCGGCCGCATGAAAAATGCGTCGTCCTTTGTGTGTTTGCGCCTCTCGACAAGAACTAGACTGTGAACGCTTGCGCTCGTATGCTATCGGTAGCCCGCCGGCTGCTCATCACCGTTATTTACGATACGTTGACGGTTCACTTACTGTTCCTCCAGCAGAAGCCGGCGGCACCTCCGGCGCACACCAGCGCCAGCACGGCTATCAGCATGGGGATGACCACTCGCACGTCGGCGTAGAAGGCCGTGGCAGACTGCTTCTTCTTGATCAGGTGCGGAGGCGGGCTGTCTGCACACACCGCAGTTTCCATACCATACACACTACGGCATCAGCTGTGGCACACGTCACTGTACTGCAGACCGTCACGCCGACATGCAAGTTATACACCCCAAGGTCGCGAAGCAAGCCTCTTTGAAAGGAGCCCCTTGACATGTCCACAGTTTTGGCCCGAGATACCACGACTATAATTCCTTGGCGTATAAGAGAGAAAGATGAATTATACATATTCTTAGAAGAATCATTGGACAGTAAGAAGTTATTAGAACTACAGTAAGTGTATGATAAACAAAATAATTACTCCACAGCAATACTCACCTCCATCTTTTGTCAGCGTAACAAATGTGAACTCAGCTGACGAAGATCCCGCCATGTTGTGCGCCTCGACGTTCAGCTGGTACACTGTGGCCGGAGTCAAGCCCGATATCGTGAACCTCCGCTGTGGCTTCAGTGCATTCGAAACTGAAATTTAAGATGCTTTCAAGGTTCTCTTAGATAATCACTGTGTAATGAACAGCTTTCAAGTTATTCGATAGGATCCAAAACGAGGACATTTCACACAGTGTAAATTGACGTTCCAAGCAACTAACCATTCTGTGGCATGGCTGCTTGTGAATTAGTAACTTTCACCATTGCAATTCAGTTCCACCAAACACTTCGCGAAAAATAAACTAATTTCTGGTTGATTATGCTGTAAACTAGAGTCGCATACAGAGCAAAGCTTATTAACAGAAGTACATTTGTAAGCTCTTGAGAGGGAACATTTTCCTAGTTTTTAATCCACTTGTATCTGTCACCGATTGCCAGAATGGCAGTTGCAAAATTCACATGGAATGATTTCAATACTTTAGTTGGGCTTAGTCGCTCTCTTGGCACTGTTCGTCATTTTTATCTGGCTGAAACAATATTTCCTTTCATTTTATAGTGTAATATAGGCTGCTCACTGTAAAGTGAGCACTTTTGAGTCCCCTAGTTACTTCTTCCTTTCAGCCATCTCTTATCCTTTAACCACCTTTGTACATAAATATTGCCATGCAAGTAATAAACACGGTTTGTAGATTCCACTGCACTCGGAAGTTAACGTCTAAGGCTACAATGAAATGTATTCATCGACTACTATTCCAAATGAGAGGGCTCAAAAGTGCTCACTTTACCGTGAATAGCCTATACTAAAGAGATGACTTAACCTACATGTATTGGCTCAAGCACTTTTCTCACAACATTGTGTTTCCCCAACAAGCCTTGGCTTCTAGCAAGTGAGTATGTATTGTGGAAATGTTTTGTAAAACAACTTCTATTTTTGTTCGCTAGTCAGAGTGTACCGCTAGAGCCGTCAGTCGCACTGCCTCACCAGCTTCGTCACTAGTTGATCCCTTCTAGTACAGGTAAGGGAGAAGCATCACTGTGCCATACAGTGAACAAAAACAAGCAGTTTTTAATCTGAAATATGAAAATGATCCTACAATTTAGGATTGAGGGGTTAAAATAGCAAAAAAGTAATTCTGGCATTCCATCCAATATTTTTTTTTTTTTTTTTAAGTGTTTTGACATTTCACTAAATGGTTTTCCTACAAAATGGCAGTCAATGTAAGAAATACTGCACCAAATCTTGATGGCAAACAATGGTTGTGCTTACAAAATATTACAGTTTCACAGCTGAAATTTTTGTCACTGATTCTCCATCATAGCTGAAGTACTTCTCATGGTCGGCTCACTGTTTACAACAAAGTTTGCATGCAACTAAAATACATCCAAACAATTAAAATAATTTTTTTATAAGCGCATTACATCTGTTGGAACGCTAAACATAAATATCCATATTTCTTTTAATCAATTGATTTGGAGAGAGTTGTGCTATTAATTCATATGCCAATATTATGAACATGTGCAGAAGAAGAAAAATTATTGTCTCATGCTAAGTGGGGGCTGCCGGGGGCCAAGCGGTTAGCATGGTCGCCTCTTACCAAGGTGAACCAGGTTCCATCCCCGGATTTTCGGAAGCGGGAATCGTGCCGGACAATGCCGCTGGTCAACGGGTTTTCTCGGGCATCTCCAGTTTCCCCCGCCTCTTCATTCCGATGCTGCTCCATACTCACCTCACTTCACCTTCATCGGCTAAGACCTCGGTGTTAAGAGCTGCTCAAATCTCTTCACTCAGTCAGTCTCTCAGTCAGTCAGTCACTCACTCACTCACTCACTCACTCACTCACGCCAAGTGTAACCAGGTAAGTGCAGCCTCACCGAGGGTCCAGTGCTGGGAGGTGAGTGGGCGGTACCGCACGGCGAAGTAAGTGATGGGGCAGCCGCTGTCGGGCCAGGCGTGCAGGCGCAGCACGGCCGACGTGGAGTTGGGTGCGACGAAGGCCGCGGCAGGCGGGACCCCGGGCGCCTGCCCCTGCGTGCGCACTGACACTGTCGCACTCGGCGGCGACGTGCCTATCCTGTTGCTCGCAGTCAGGAACAGCTGGTACGTCGTGCCGCACATCAGACCCTGAGAACAACCGCGCTTTCTCAGTTCACCTTCCTCTCAGGAGCTACATTTTTTTTTTTTTGCTGTCTTTCGAAAATGGCTTTTATATGATTGTACGGAGAATGACATTCCATCATGGATACCAAAAATTTTCTTATTAGTTTTTTTATAATTTTGCTTACCTCATTAAATTAATTTAGTTGTATCTACACGAGCAGATCTATACTTTTCGGGGGGGGGGGATTTACGGATTGTACAAGTGCGGGTGTATACTTTTGATTTGTGGTATTGTAGGGGTGCACTTTCTCATGCTTTTAAGAAACAACATTAAATTAATCAAATAAAATTTATATTTTAAACAATTATCATGTTATTTCTTTTTGATTTTAAAACATTCACACAACAGAACAGTTTCATATCGATGTGTGGGTTTTGGAAAAGGAGGAAGGGGGGGGGGGNCCCCCTACTGCCTTATGGTCAGCCCCTGGTATGATACTTAATGCTCTTATTCACTATCTGAGTGTTAACAACTGATAATTAATTTTTTATTTTCCCCATATTTTAGCATATTAAGTAAACCATTGAGTTAAAAATTTACATTGATTTTATTACAACTTGGATCATTAATCTTAATTTTTAATGAAAATTTTTTTTAAATTTAAATTTGGTATAGATTTGGTTTTATTTTGTGATTATAAAAGTACATTTTAGTGTTAGGCTATGTATTAACTTGCGTTTCGGTGTTACATTGGTTTTATCGCTATTCACCATATAATCTTGCCTACAGCCACAGGGATAATACGAGTCTCTGAAAACCTACCTAATAGAAGCATACCTGTGCATATCTGCACGATCCCGTGATCTCACCTCTATGACCAACACTGCAAGTAAAGCTGGTTGCTTGTTAACAGTTGCACCCTTATTTTAAGTGCCGAGATGAACATTTTTTTTATATTGCACATCCAAATAATTTGTGGATAAATTAATTTTTCCTGTAGACCAAGGCATGGCCATATATTAGGGAGGGGTTCAAACCCTACCCTTGCTGGCTTAATACCATTTTTATTTTCACAATTTCATCACAAATATTTGCCAGTAGCAGAAAAGAACAGCTACTAATTACAGTAGAACCCTGTTATAACACTTCTCAAGGGCCCCAAGAAACGTCAGCCTTATAAGAGGTGAAAAAAAAAATTGTGGACCAAGAGAAAGCAACTTATTAAGCAGGAAAATGTCACCAGAGGAAATGTTATAACAGGGTTCCACTGTATGTATCTTTTTGTTACACTAAATTTCAGCCTATTTAAATTACTTTTTCCAACTCCAGTGATACGCTTGTTATTCACAGATTCACTTTTCATACAATTATTAAGTATTTGTCCTTTTATTTTTTTTGTGTATTTTTCATTTTATTTAGAAATGATTGATTTATTGTACACACTTGTTGATGTCCTAGGATTAAATCAGGGTTGCTGTAATTCCATCAAGTGAATTTTTTTACACCTTGCATTTATTTACTCTTGAAGTTAATGGTTAGGTGCAAACAAAGGTTAGGTGGTTTAACTTTGCCATTCAAAGAAAATAGTAGATAAATATACTGTGATTAACTGTCTGAATTACAGTGATGAATTTTGGCAGGGCAAAGTAATTACTATAGGTATATACGTATATTACCTTTCTGTCACTGTCATGCAAGCCTACAGAACTTTCTGGAATGCAAGCAACTAGTTTACAGTTTGGATTACCGATGCTTCCACGGTACTTTCTTTTCCTCAATATGTTTAAATCCCTCGTTACACAAAGTCACAGCTATAGGCCTGGATCAAGGTAAAACTGTAGTGGTTGTAGTGTTATCTTCGAGGTTGTCCTCTTAATTATCTGGGTAATTACCACTGATGGAATCTTCGAATTGACTGCACTGAGTGCGCACTCAACACACCCCCTGAAAACTATAAAAGTTCAATTATAGTGCGATTGCCCTAAGCGAGAGCTTTTTCCAGCCATATTTGTACTCAAACTGCCACGCTGACTCTGGAGACAGTGCAGAAAAATCTGCACTGAGTGTGCACTTTTTCAGTACGATCGACAATCGGTACATAGAAAATAGCTGCACTTGGCGTAAGTGCGGAGGAACATGGCGCTCGGCCAGTGCGCAGTCAGGCTCAGCAATTGGAAGATGCCACAAACGATACGACAGGAACAGACGGAGAGGTAGGGTCCGAGGTACCTTGAGCTCGTAGTTGGTGGCCCTGCGCGGCAGGTTGATCTCCTCGAGATCGCCCTGCGCGCGCTTGTAGTTGAGGAGGAAGCCGCTGATGGGGGCGGCGCCGTTCTCGCCCGCCTTCCAGTGCAGCAGGATGCTGCTGCTGGTTGCGCTCGTCACGTACAGCGCCGGCGACAACGGTGGAACTGCAACACCACACCACGCCACGCCTCGGTGAACCACAGCGTGTCTCCCCCCCCCTCTCTCTCTCGGCCGTTCACGCAAATCCATACAGCACACAACTACTCCAGCACCAGAAACAGAGGAACTAGCATCTCTCAGCACAACGACCAACTTAAGGTTTTTTTTTACAGGGGGTACTCCCCCTTTTTCCTTCAACCAATCAACAAAAATATATCAGAATAAAGATTAAATCCTTTATCCATTACCTATAAGTATATTATGTGAACTCTCTTTCTATATATCTTAACAGTTTAAATTCAACAGCCTTCCAGTAAATTTAATAAATAGTTCAAACATAAAACTGGCATTTGCAACAATACAACAACACATAGAACCTAAAGCCAGTAAGCTCTTTTGTTTGGAATGGCTATAAAAAAAAAACTACTACTACTACTTCTACTGGTCGTAATGTAATGAAATTATGTACGAGAAGCAAGGTGACGTCACTGGCCGTAGTACGGTCGCTCAAGTACTCGTGTGGGCCCACGCATGCGTCTTGGACGATTTCTGCCGTTAAATACTGATCATATGGACGTGTGCTTTCGGTACGAGTTAACGTCCCTGCTGTTGTGACGCGTTTCTGACAGTGGTTCGTGTTTGTTCGGGTATGGTACTCAGCGGAGCAGCGCGTGTTTGTTGTCAGTACATACTGGAAAACGGAGTCCGTAAAGGTGTGTCGGCGACAATTTATTGCTCAGTTTGGGTGCCAGAAACTGCCTGCAGTCTTCCATTCAATGAGCGAACATCAGGAGCCGAGAGAAAGAGAAACCACCTGTAATACAGGTGCAGGACAAACTATAGTGTTGTGACAGAAACAGAGCTCTCATGATTGCCATATTTTTCTCATTGGAAATTCCCTCAAATTGTCCTGATTTCCAGATTTAAAAAAATATTTTTTACCCTGACTTTTTTAAAAATATTTTTCTGTTATTATGACTTCTTGATTTTGCAACGTAATGCACCTGAACAAAACATGCTACATATATCGCATAGAAAAAAAATTGGCACGCCATAACAAAAACTTTATTTTATGATGTTATCAAGGCTACTACAGAATATTAACATTAAATTTTCTTGAGTTTTCCAGGTTTTCAAAATGAAAACTGAGAAATTTCAAACATTTTAAAACATTCATTATAAGAAAAATAATGAAAAAAGTATTTGTTAATAATATGTGATTTAAATTAAACCTGCAGAACTTACTGTTATTGCAAATACTGTAATCTACAGCACTAGTGCAATTATTTATTTGCAAGGTTATTTCTCTCACAGCACAAATCTTCTTCACCTATTGTGCCACCAATGAGAATGTTTTAGCTCCAAAAAAAATCTGTTGGGTACCTTGGGGTGTATTGTAGGTTTAAATTTCCAGAAAGAGTCGCCAGTTTCCAAGACTTTCCCAGGGTTTTCCCTGACCATTTTCAAATGTTGGTACTGAATTAAAGTATACAGTTCCAAGTTGTAACATCTTTTTTAAATTGATGGCCACTGAAATGATTGCCTTATTGACCTCTTTTGTTTTATACATATTAGGGATGGGTCGATTCCGATCCCAAATTTTCTTCAATTCAGAATTAAATCAGAAACAATTACAGAGAAAATTTAAGTATTCAGCATTTTTTCCCACCCTCAGTGTCAGTCGAAGAGAAGCCGACTCGCGTGGCGTCATTTCAGTCCAGCTAGACGCCACGAGCATACATTACAATTTCCTTTCTTTATCAACAAAAACATTGTATTTATGTTATTTTCACACGCAGTCTATAGTGAAACCAGCAGTAAATACGTAAACAGGCAACATACAGAAAATTTTGCCGCCCAAACACACGGGCCCAACTATTTTGCAAGTAACACTAATAAAATAAAAAGCGTACAAAGAGCAGTCATTAATCTTCATAGTTGAATGTTAGTCTACCTTTAAATGAAATTTTTAAAAAAATTTAGTCTTGTAGCTAGCACACATGACACGTGATGTGCTCAGAGTTGAATTTATAAGTAGTTTAAATGTGATAATAACTAGTAAACTGTTTAAAACAATCGCATGCATATCAAACATTGCACAGCTGATGTGCTACGGTACTAAGTTTTCATAAGTAAATGCTTTACAAATGCGTGGTGGCGAAAACTGTGTTTGAAGTAGACGCTCGGATGAAAGCAAGTTTACGAACCACGACTCCTAGTTAATTACAATTACCAATACTGCTACTTGTTGCAATCTTGTAAAAAAAAATTCTTTTCTTTCATTTATAGAAAATACATTTAAGATAAGGTTGTAGGCCACCACAAGCGTTGCCATTATGAAAATAAAAAATACGTATTTTACTTATTTATTTGAAAACGATTCCTGAAATCTCGAGAAAAGAATAAACAATTTTGATTGCGAGAAGAACTGGTGGAATCGAAGCATCGATACGACCCATCCCTAATACATATTAAAGCATTAGTTTAAACACATTTGTGAACCTGATGCGTTAAAGGTAATACTTATAGACGTATGCATACCAGTCATTGGCTACATGGGTCATGCCGGAACTGTACACGAGGGGGGAGTGCACATGTTGATCTTCCAGAACTATGTACTCATCTAAGTGTGAACCACCTACGATAATTAATTAAATAATAAATCTTAGGAATATGACTCAGTATTCTTGGGAGTTTCACTAAGATGATGGATCTTTGTATGAATATGAACCAGAATAGAAAACGGAGGGGTGGGGCGACTCACCCTGCACGACGAGGTCGTAGCTGATGTGGTCGCTGCCGTGGGCGTTCTCCACCTGGCAGGTGTAGTTGCCCGAGTCGGCGCGCTGCAGTCCCGACAGCAGCAGCTCGCCCACCTCGGACACCTGGGCGTGCAGCGGCTGCCCCCCGTGCAGCCAGCGCCTCCTGGGCGGGGGCTGCCCCACGGTCGCGCAGGCCAACGCCGCCGCGCTGCGCCACGGTCGCACTACCGTGCCCCCAAACGACCAGGCGCGCGCCGGCACTGCAACCACCCGCCACGTGCAGGATTACTACACGCAGTCTACGTTTGGGAGTTTAAATTACAAAATAATACAACATCACACATAAAAATATGCAAAATTACAAAGTTGAATAATCTCTGGCTGAACATCTGGTATGAGTTTTTCACATCGTAAAAAAAATTTGTATTACAAAGAAATTAAATCTTTTAAAACAAACACAAACAAAAAAATCAGGAAGAAAGGGTAGAGTGCAGGGTGA
>NQII01005261.1:78329-120034 GCA_002778355.1 Clitarchus hookeri | reverse complement strand
CAGGAAAGGGTTGAGGGGAGAGAAAGGTGGAGGGGAAAGTAAGGGGGCAGGGGGAGTTATATTTTATTGTGAAAGCACTTCCAACAAATACCCATTGTATTGCTAAGGAAAATCTAATTTTTTCCCTTCAACCCTCTTCTCTGCACTGTTTTTGTTTTACAGACTTCTGAGTGCGTTTAGTAGAGATGATGCATACTGGGCATGTCACCTAGTCTACAGGAGAGTTTGTGTGTGGGTTCAGGCCGAGAACCCTGGGTGGCCTTTACGGGTTGATTACTGTGGGCTCGCCCTAGCTCTTAGGGAGCACGTGTGCAGAGTCGCTCTGGTCGGGCAGCGGCAAGCTACGAAGGTGTCTAAGGCGGTGTGGTTGGCAGTGGAGGCTGGCTTACCACCTGCAGACCGGCCCTGTGGCTGACCGTTGGCTGGCTGCTGGGCTCCGGGTGGCGGCAGCAGGCAGCGTCGCTCGGTGGATGGTGCCGGAGGCGTACGACAGCTGGGTGCAGTGTCCCGCCGGTCTTCTGGGGTGGCTCAAATAAATGACTAGAGGGGACTGAGGAGTGAGGCCCCTGTGGTCGGAGGGTGGCTTGTGCCAGATCGCGAGCGGAGGAAAGGCTGAAGGCCAACTGGGATGGGTTACTTGGCAATTGGTTGACTGTAGGAGCCATTGATGCCTTCTTATCAGCCCACTTAGTCCGTCCTTATCGAGTGAATGGCACGGGGTTAGGTACTAAGGGTCATTGCAGTAAGCAAGGGGCAGGTGACAGAAGTTTCCTAGACAGAGTACCCAGATGCAATGTCACGCTGCATCAGTCGTAGCGCTCCAACCGGCGAATCTTACGTGGTGGATGGGTGGGTTAGCTGACTTGGGTGGTCCAGTTGCTACCTCATGGAGTGTACCTTATACGTGTGCGCCAAGTGCCTTTGTGCACTGGGTCCACAGTATGGGTGGACGGCGAATCGTGTGGTGTTTTGCAACGTTCGTACTACCCAGTTAAGGGAGCCTGCGGTCCTACCCTGTCGGAAATAGTTTGTCAAGACATGGTCACCTGCCGCTCTCTGGGGGACAGTGTTTAAAGTGAGGTTAAGAGGTACAAATCACCCTTGGAATCAGAACGCAGTGCGTAGACTTGAACGTATTTTTCCTCGGGAGAATAAACACCGAGACCCATACTAACTCCTAGACTTTCGTAGTTAACGCGCATCCGGCGGAAGTTACGTTAATAGCAGGTGAAGGGGACCTGTTAAGGCAAAGAGTAAGTCTAGAGCAACTAATAAAGCATGTCGTGAAAACGACTCAAACCCTACTGTCGTCTAGTGTAGTCCTGAAGGGACGGGGCTGAGCAATCCCAAGTGGAGTGGCTTCTGGGGGGTTGAAGCGAGCTTTGCTGATAGAAGTTCTGGTTGAGGCAGAGAGCCCTAGCATGGCAGTGGTAGGGCGAGCTGCTGGGTTGCCAAAGCAGAGGAAGCCAATGCGATGACAACTTGACAACTGGCGTTTTGGGGGCTTGTCCAGCCCTAAATACTGAATGGAGCCTTCCTTCGGTTTCCTTCAGGCCATTCGGGCATCTTCGGCCGGCTCCTCCCTGTGTGGGTGGCTCCATCCCTTGCTGTGCTCTCTTGGCGAGGGTTGGAAGAGGGGTGGCTCTGTGATTGCGGATGGTATCTGAGGCTTGCTTAGGGGCAGGTCGGCTTCGTCCGGGTTACTAGGCAGGGACGAATGATTGACGTGCGTATTTAGTAATTTAGTGTTACTGGCAACGGCGTGTGGTAATCATCTTCAGGGTGTAACAGTCCAGGTTCGATCCCCGGTGCGGGTGCCATGGTTTCCCAAGGACTGAGTCGAAGTCGTAGCTTCATACAAAGTATATTGCCAGCTACGAGTCATGCGTCAGAGAAATAAATGTTTTCTACAAAAACCAACTTTAAGATATTCTTCAGAATGCTGTAGATTCTTTTCTGTGACTTAAAGAAACCGTGCATTGATCACATTTCCAAATGCATATTTTATGCTATGACTGCAAAGACAAGTGCACATTTAGTGTTTAATGATGCCAGAAGGTTAATACGACGGAACTGTTTAATGCTTAAGTAACAAAAACTTAAAGTACTTCTGAAAAGCAGCAAGTACACAAGTGTTGTGCTTGGGACAAACCCAGAACCTGGAAGTCCAAAGGTAATAAATATTACAGTGTCCTTGGCTGTGATCATCACACTCGAGGCTTTCCAAAATCAGCCCTAGTCCTGCCTGGTTCGAGCCCCAGCTTCTCTTACACAATTGAATAAACTCCATATGAAGAGGTCAATCTTCTCAGTCCCTAAGTCAGTGATCGTGGGCATGTTGCACATGAGCTGCACTTATGGCCAGCACTGTACACAGCAAGATAGATTTAAATCATTGTTATAAATCAATTGTAATTATATGGGTATCGTAAATCAAAATTATACTCAGGAGCACGAGTACAAACACAAAATACAAACTTCTACATAAGTTAAGGTGCCTTATTGAAAACAAAGACATTAGCAGAGCCTAACTCTTGACAACTGCCAAACAGAACAACTAAGTAAATACTTTTAAATAACATCATCACAAGTGTCAACTTACCATGAAAATGTCCAGAAAGGGCTCAACTTAAAGTGGATGATTTGAGGATTATGTTCAACACACACGACTTGATATACTGAGCAAAATCACTGTGTCTGTCTTTGGTACCTTCCCTGGAGGTTATGCTTCATGCCTATGCGCTCTAGTTGTAACCACATGAAATGATGCACATGTTACTGTATGTTCCTGCCGGTGACTGCACTGTGCGTTAATTGAGATGGGAATTGTTGCGCCACTATGCACTTTCCTCGAAAACGCACTTGCCCATCTTCACCTCATTTTATTTACAGAAGCCCTGAATAAACTTAAAAAGTTACCATTAAGGTATAAATTCAAACATTACTCTGGGGGTAAATACTGCAAACCTTCAGATCTCTGGGCACCTTCCCTATCTCTTTTCTTTTACCCCAAAAATTTGCGCGTGAAGTTCCACCATTGTTTCCAACGACGTCCCTACCCCTCCAGCCCGCGCCTATGACGGTGTGGACATGGAGCGTGGGCACGCACCTCTGTTGGTGGGCACCTGGGAGACGACCCTGGAGCTCTGCCCTTCGCCGATCCTGGTCGACGCGGTCACCCAGTACTGGTACTCGACGTGCTGCTGTAGGCCCTTCGACTCGTAGCTCGTGTGCTGGCTGGCCAGGTTCAGCTTCGCGTGGTTCAGCTCATCCCGCCCGTCCACAATCCTGCGACAAACGTCATGACCCCTCTCACACCTGCCGCCTGTCCCTAGAGCAGGGCTATTCAATTAGCCGCCCATGGGCCACGGGCAGCTTGGTAAACTAGTTTGATTGGCCTGCAGACATTTCATTATCTAGCCATTCCTTTTTTTTTAATACATGCTTTTGAATGCAATTACGTAATTCAAGATCATTTGAAAACATCACTAGCATTAACGTATTTCTGCTACTTATATACATATTAAATTCTGGGCTATAGACTTTTCTCTATGTTTTATGCAGCATGTAATTTAGGTTATCACATCAAAATGAAATTTATAAGAAAAGCAAAAAAGTCCTAAAGAGGAAAGCCTAAAGCCCCCACCCTTCTCCCCATAACCCTAGGGATTGTCTCAGTGCGTGCACTCTCCCAAGATGGAGATGCTGTTTTGCCACTGCATGCAGGTGTGAACAGGGGTTTGATGTTTTGAATACTAACTTCAATAGTGCTCGATAAACTGTGAATCCAGCGTCAGCTGCGAGCAGATAAACAGAAAATCCTTTGGCTGGAGGGAAAAACTGAAAAATTAACGCACGCACCTGGTGTAGAGATTGTACTTGGTGACGATGCCGTTGGGGTCAGCAGGCGGCAGCCACGAGATGAGCAGCGACTGGGAGGAACTCACAACCACTCTGATGTCGGCTGGCGGGCCTGGAACTGAAGTCATTAAACAGTTGGTATTCACTAATTATTTGTGACTCTGTATTCCATTAAAAATTGAGGAAACGTAAGGGAATTGCCTGCAGCTAGTTTTCATGTTCGAGTCTTCGAAACACTTGAGTTATAAGGCTGACTTTTGCTCAACCACCACTTGCCTCATCACCTCTATGTGCAATGCAATGAGGCAATAAGTGGTCCGACTCACCTAAACATGACTTTTAAGCACTGACCCTAGATTTTGACGTGTAAGGGGTTCCAGGGTTGATGATGAGGGTTCTCCACCTTGCCTTGCTTACCAGATTAAGGTGGAAACTGATGAACTTGCCCGGCACCATGACTCAGTGAGCATGAGTTAGTGACGGTTGTGCGGTCGGCACTTCGTGACCCTGGAGTCCTCTGTAGGTCTGCGGTGCTTGTAGATGATGATGTTGCCAGTAACTCAGTATACCTAGTGGTTTTCACTATTACGTTGGTGAGGCTGTGAGCGACCTCACACGCTTTTACATACACTTTGGTGTTGCTGCAAGCGGGTGCAGCGCCCAAAATACCCAGAGAGGATTAACACAATAAAACGCAAGCGTGTGCTTCAGACTTTTACTTGAGGTTCGTGATACATGAGCCCTTACATGAACACCGTGAAGAGGACTCGGCACTCGGTCTGCCGATGGACCACTGCTGTAAAATCGGCCTAAGCCATGAAAAATTAGATGAAGTACGCGTCACGCATTAAGCCCTGGATATTGTCACATGAGGCAGACGGTCGACTCCTCGGCATGAAAAAGAAAGAAAATGTTCCAGTATTAAGACGTTACTATTGAAATTAAAATGATTGCAGCAAAATTTTAAGGTGCCAAGGGGGTCCGTGCAGAGCGAAACTCCTGTCCTGCCAGACCCTAGCTATGTAATGGGCAGGACTCGTATTAGTTGTACGACATCAGCTGATTGATCCCTGCATACTAGCTGGTCTGAACAGAGGCATAACTTACACCCCTGCGGAACCCACAAAGTGGGGAAGCCCCAAAGGATAGCTACCCCGCACATTTTGACTGTGTCTGTGTTTATTTTTAAATGTGTGCGGAGCACAGAACGTAACTCATCACACAATCAGCAGTTCACACACCACATTACCGTATTTTGTTCACGTTTCTGACTCCCCTGGTTGACAAACATTTACTGAGAGCATAACTAGCTCATCAAATAAATTAGAATTTTAAATTCAGCCAAATTTAACATTTCTTACTTGTTACTTTCCTTTCCTTCATGACATCTGTCATCCCATTCCTATTAACTTCATTCTTGTGGACTCCTAATTTTTCCGGTTTATTACATTTCATATTTAACATTTCTCAAGAGCCCCAAGAAATATCAGGCTTAAATGAGGGAAAACTTTATAAGAGGGCAATTATGTATTGAAAAACCTGTTTGTGGACCAAAAGAAGGCAGCTTATTAAGCAGGAAAATGTTATAAGAGGGGATGTTATGATAGGGTTCCACTGTATTACATTTAGTTATGAAGGTATCAGGTAGCTGTGAAACCCTTGGTGGAATATCCAACCCTGGTTGTCCGCCCCTGTCTTGTCGATCACTGAACCATTGGAAACAGTTATCCACGTGACAAAATGTAGGTGTGACCTGCCGGGAATCAAACCCAGATCACCGCGGCAGGAAACTGCACACCATCCGCACAGCCGCAGGGGCAAGGTTATGTCGAGCACATGGCGGTGCGTACCATCTTCCTCGGTGGCGCAGTAGAGGGCCTTGGTCGCCACGCCGTCGCCCATGCGTGTGAAGGCCAGCACCTGGACGCTGTAGTTGGCAAACTTCCTGAGGCCCGTCAGCACTGCCGTCAGCGCAGTCGTCTTCCGCGTCTCCACCTCGTCCACTACGGGAAACACAACATTCTTATTTACGTACAGTGAAATCCTGTTAATATGTTTCCCGGTTAATAAGTTCATTAATTTTACACCTCATCTACATACTTATAACTTCAACTTTTCAATAAGTTTTCGTGGTTAAGAACAATTTTTTTCACAACCTTCAGAAATGTCCTAACAGATTTTACTGTATTTATTAATTTCTTTATGTACATACTTATGAACTGGAGTGGAGTGGAGAGATTTAGGGAAGCTCTTAATGCTCGGCTTAACCTCTTTTGCAGAAATTCTTCATTTTCGCATTATAATTTTGGATTCATAGTAATTACTGACAATGTATTGTTATGGTAAATTTACATTTTATAAGTTGTGTAATATTTTTGTACATTTTTTTTTATCGTGTGTTATTTACTTGTTGTAAAAAGTCAGGAACACAAGTTCCTGCCTTTTTGCAAACAGGAAATAACTCACAGTGGAAATTATGTATTAATGTATCAAACAACTAGTAAATTGTAAATTTTCTATAATAAAATATTTACAATAATACCTCTGAAACTGAAATAATAACACGAAAACAAAGCATTTCCGCATATTAGGTGAAGCCAAGCCTTAACATCGAGGTCTTGAGAGCCGATGATGGTGAAGCAGGGTGAGCATGGAGCAACGTCGGAACGCAAGGGCGGGGGAAAAAAGGAAATCCCTGAGGAAACCTGCCGACCAGCAGCGAGTGGACCGACCTACATAGTTAAAGACGGGAAGGGACGGCTGGTGGGGCGAGGTACCTGGCCACAGGTCCTGCAGAAGCGGCTCGTAATGCAGCTTGTAGCCCTGCAGGATGCCGTTGCAGTGCGACGTGGGCGGCGGCTGCCAGCTCACCTGGATGGACTGCGACGTGAGCGCCACGCAGCGCACATCCTGGGGCGGCATGCTGGGAGCTGCGCACAGCAACACCACTCACTACCACTCAAGTACACTAGCCGGCCAGCGAGGCTCTGCAATGTGTCATTCACCACTCTATACTCGTGAGAAACTGCAAATGTAATATGGTTCAAAAATATAGTGACCACATTATGTGTACACACCTGTATTGCAGTATCTAGGACTTTACCTACACTTGCAATGGAATTTATTTTCATCACATATATGTACCTATATTTTCAATTTCAGTATTGACAATAAGTCGGCTCGTGTTAAATATTTACAATATTGGCATTAGCGATACCAACACGCGAATATCTGCAATGTGCTACATGTGATGTTCAATACCATACTTTACAGAGCCCACATATCACATCATTATCAATATGGTTATTATCAAATAGATACTACATGTAAATGGATAAATCACAATTGTAATGATCATGATCTTGGTCTGCCAGCATAGATCTCTCACCATATTCACAAGCCCAGCCTTAATTTTAATGATAATCATTTTGAGATGTTAATTGACTTAAAAGGATATCACAGGTGGTATATATAAAGCAAAATACAGAAAGGCGATGATAACTATGATGAAAAAGTAACTGTATGAAATAAGACAAAAACAGTAATATACACAGCTAGAGAAAGTTGAAAGGTGGGAAGTAGAATGTGGCAGTGGCAGTCAATAATGTTTGTTAGTAAGCCCCGAAAATCCATTTCAATGCATTTCACTAACCCTCACCACTCGTACCATTTAAGAATATTAAGGTCGTACCAAAAATAACATAGCCTACAATTTTTGTGTGATAAAAAAGTTATAAGGAAGGAGGATGACAGAAACAGTAATAATTATCTACTGTAGTTTTATCCCCCCCCCCCTCAAATTTAATTATATGAATCTCTCTGAGTGTTAAACCTGGAGTAGTGTCAGTCATCTGAATCTCTGGAGAAATGTGTTGTTGACAATGCCACACAATATTGGATTTATTTTTGTTTCACTGCGAGATATTTTTGAGTCCACAAAATTTTGCCTGCGCTGTTTTTGTTGCATCTGTAACCGCAATAATGATTAACTCACCATTCATTCTCTTCCAGAACCACGTGAGAAAATACAGACTGAAATCAGTCCTTTACAGTTTCATGACTTCTGTAAAATAGGAATTTTTGTATGTAATAACGATTAAATTTTAATATTAAATCTTCACAGAATGTTAGAGATAGAAAAATAATAAGCACAAGAAGAGAAAGATGCCACTACCATAATACCCTATGGTCAGATCTGACAATCTTCCGTGATAAAACAAGCGCCCCTAGCTTAGTCATGGTTGTGGCAACCCTGCATTGGTAATAAGGGAGACATCAGGACATCAGTGCTAAATATAATATTTAATAATAACAAATAAAGAGCTGCTGTGTCCCTTGAGGAATCTGTGCCTCGTTGCTGCAGTAACTAGAGCACAACCCTCTTGTTAGGGCTGAAGGGACGTTTTGATGAGCCTAGTCATGGTCCTGGTGACCCTCCATTGCGTACGTCCGTGATTAACGGGGCATCAGGAGTCGTACTCACTGTCCTCCATGGTCTGCGCGGTGGCGGGCTCGGACAGCGGGCTGGAGCCCACCTGGTTGAAGGCCTGCACCACGACGGTGTAGCGCGTGAACTTGCTGAGGCCTCCCAGCAGCAGCTCCCCGCCACCCTCCTCCCCGTCCCCCGCCACCGACGTGAAGTTGAAGCTCGTTGCGCTCGAACTGCAACACATTCACGTCCCAGCCTTCAGGCGGGAGGCAGGACAAACACCTGTGTCCAAGCTGCTTACACGGCTAAGATCTGCTTGCATGCACATAGTGTATCCTTCTGCCATACGTAGAATTAACACTGCCATAGGCCACATCACTTTGTTCAGGCACCAGTCGAGTGAAACTGTGTAGCTATCGGAAAAGTAAATAATTGACAAATTTACTCATTTTTCACCTACATGGATTAAAAAAAAAAGAAAAGCAAAAGAAATCACTTCAGTATTCACAAAAGTTTCCCTAACATTTTTAACTCAGCGTTAAGACGTGGAACTACTTTCCACCCGTCGTTAGCGGCTTTAATGAGCGCATCTCATTCACTGTGCCAAATAAAATATAGGCAGGTAGTGCAGTGACATTTTTCAAAGGTTGAGTTTAAAAGTGCTCAATTAACCGTGAACAGCCTATAGTGTATGGAATGATAATGCTAATGACGGTGTGAAGGTTGGCAGTAGTGCATGGCCAAGTGGAGGTCCAACACCTTACTGAATGAGTACATATGCTAATCAACAGCGAGCCGGACGCCTGCCTGCCACTGCGGAGTCAACCCCTCGCCAGAGTCGACCAGCAGGTGCCACGGCCGTCAGCCCCTACGCCGACGAGCGCCCGACACATGAAAGTGAGAGGTAAGCCAGCGGCTCTGCCAACTTCATGCACCCGCAAGCTCAACCTAACCCAGCTAGACTTCGTGCCGAGCCGGCGGCCTGCCCGCCCGACTGTTCACGGACACCAACAAGGCCAAGCGCAAGATCCTGCAGACCCCACCTCAGTAAGGTCTGCACCCCCGAGCCTCTGTGGCTGACCTAACACGAACTAAAGACCTAGTCGACGCCGACTCGCTCCTGCCCTAAGGCCGTCACGCATCATATTTTATAGCAAAAATGATAGCCACAGCTTTGCCTATCAATTTGGAGACACAGTAGTTCTGTTCTGGTTTAGATATGATATTAGATGCAAAAACAACTAATTTTTAGGGTAAATGGAGAAGAAAAGTCTTTTGTTTTTGAATCTCACCTTATCCAAAGCAGAGCAATACTACTCCCACATTGATAGGGCAGTTTCTTACAAAACAGACCCACAAATATTTATATGGCCAAAAATATTCATACTGTCGACAGATCAACCAACTATTATGCAAGGTTTTGGCATATATTTGGGGGATTACATCTTACGCAATTGCAGATTACAATGCGGTGATACTGGCTGCATATAATTGCAAAACATGGAAGGGTCCTTGATGGCAATGGGTCCTACCAGCCCATGTACTGCTTCCCACCTTCACATGTTATACATCTCTACGTTAACTTTCAAATTTAATACACTACAACCTTTGACTAATGATTGCATTGTTCGCTAACAGGCAGGTCAGAAAATATACCACAGATCATCATATACGCACTTTACTAATAGAAGAGACAAGATTATATGGCGAATAGCAATAAAACCGAAACAACACCGAAATGCATGTTAATACACCTCATAACACCAAAATTTAAATTAAGATACAAAATAAAATAAATTAATTTGGTTCAAAATTACACGTAGTATAAAAGATTGAGAAATGTCTATAACCCAGCAGCAAAGATTATATAGGTATATGCAATAACAATTTTTCAACAACAGTTATTGCAAGAATTTAATTTAAAGTATAGGCTTAAATCTCACATTAAGTCAGCTGCATAACTTTGAAGACAAGCATGAGAGATTGTATACAATATATCAATGCATCACAGTGGACAAACACATTGGTTGAATGTCAGTTTACACTAATTCTGGCACCCTATCCTACACTAAGAAATATGTATACTTTGCCCCTAGGGATGCGCAAACAGTTAAAAAATTCGAGCCGAATTTCTTTACAAATCAAACTCAACTCAATTATATGCCACAAAAAGTGCTTAAAAATTCAAGTTAATATTTTTTTTGAGATTGTTTTTTTATTATTATTTTTATGACTGTAAATTGAATGCTGAGACTAATGTGTACAAAAACAATTTCATCTAGTATTAATAAAAATTTTACAGCAGACAAAACATAACCACCCGTTATTGGAAACACAAGATTTTTCACGTAACTCATCTACCAAATTACTTCCGTCGTAATTTCACATCTGGTATTCCAATATATTATATCACTGTAAAGCATAACATTTTACTGTCCACTTATTTTCTTGTTTGATTTTTTTTGTATACAAACATACGTCCCCAAAATGTTTGTATACAAAAGATTGTTGACAGAACAAAGCAAGGAATCTTGCTGGCCTGCGTCACAAGTGACGTCAGCAGTGACGTTCGTTTATTCATTATTCAGCGAGCAAAGTGGCAGCGAAACTCAAGGCAAACGCTAAAATACATCTCGACTCTACTCAAAACTTGACTATTTAAGGGATGTCCTACTCGGACTCTACTCCATAAACTAATGTTGGCACATCTCTACCTGCCCCTCGTTACGCCATTGGAGTGGAAAGGTTTAGCCCGGTCTTAACATCAGGGGCTGTGTCTGAATTCACCGCCTTGCACCCTTGGCCACTTCCCCTTGCGCCCTTCGCTACATATAAGCCCTTGTCCCCTTCGTGGAGAAGTGTGCATCACCGAATTTGGACACCCTTGTTCGTTTGTATCTCGATTACTGACAGATTGATGTGCGAGTTCCTCCGTTGTTTACACCGGAAGCCAAGACGGGAGTTCCACGTGTTTGTTTAGGTTTACATTTGGAAGCAAACATGGATAGAGAGATAGTACGTGCGCGGTTAATATTGATGGGAAGACTAGACTCTTTATTACGGTTTAAGATTGCACTATTAGCATTTGTCACCCATCCTTAAGGTGCGGAGATAAACAGAGAACAAACAGCAACGAACAGTAGAGCATCGCAAAAACCATCTAGTGTATGATACACGTGCCGTTGGCTGAAGGAGATATTCTAGGGTGCATTCATGCCCTTGCCTTGAATTCTGACACTGAATATTTGACGCGCCCTAGATGCACTTTTCTAGGACACGAAGACAGTTAAGGGCCCTTGACACGTGATTTCAGACGCTGCCATTGTCTTGAGAGCAGACGAGGGTTAAGCGAGAGAGGAGTAAAGAGCAGTGCCGGAATGCAAGGGATGGGGGAATTGGGAGATCCCAAGGAAAAAACACCAATCTGCAGCATCATCCAGCACAATTCTCAAGTGCGAAAATCTGGGAGCGGTCCCTCCAGGAATCATGGAAGGCAAGCGCTCTAGCTGCTGCACCACCGGGGCCCCTCGTTACGCAAGTGGCGGCACGTTTGCCGCGGTGTCTCACCTGGTCTCGCGGTAGCCCACGTTGTAGCCTTGCACGTCGCCGTGGCGCAGCTCCGGGAGGGGCGGCGCCCAGGTGACCAGCAACTCAGTAGAGGACACGGGACGGACGGAAACGCTGAGGGGTGGGCCGGCAGGCCTCTGGGGCTCCGTCTTGACGGCCAACTCCGCGCTGGGGGCACTGCGGCCGGCCGGACCCTCTGCCACCACCCGGAACACGTACCTGGCGGCCGGCTTGAGGTCCTCCACCACGGCGGTCAGTGGCAGCGGGGTACTGCTCAGTTCCACGTACTCCCAGCTGCCTGTTACAGCTGTGCTGTAGTTCCCTACCTGCTCCTGCTGCACTGACTGCATCTATCTCTACTTGCTCCCACTATGTCTATTCAGTTAGTGCACTTACAAGTAATTACAATCATTGAAGGACTGCATTCACTTATTACAAAGTCCTCGCTCACTAATATGCTATATAGTCAGTTTGTTTATGTAAAGATTTAATAAATGATACAAAATAAAATTTTATTGGAAGTTTTATGTTGTAATGCCTCAAATAACTGCTATTTAATCCTGTCACAGCTATCTCAACTTACTTTTAAAATGTGTATAGTTGCGTAATATTTGTTTTATTTTTTGTGGCAGATTTATTTTATTTACTCCAGACCTAATAAATTTTACTAGGGACTGTATCGACAGATCTCGACGATGGCATCTCGCCTACCTCAGAATCGCGTTGCGCGGTACTAACTATGATCTTCGATTCAGTACATAACATCAGTGTATCTATCTGTATATTGTGGTGTGCAACTCGTCGGCCATCAAACATATTATTATATGATATTAATGGCATTTGCATATATTTCGTTATCATCTTTGGCCTCCAGGTGATTGCAAAGTTAACTGACGTTAGTTTAAATCATTAACCAGATATTTTAACAATTAAAAGTTATAAGTTAATTAGTTTTAAAATAAACTAATATGTTAAAAATTACACACTTTTTTTAACGATTAATATTAATTGTTAATTTTTGTAATCATTAATCCCAAGTATCGTTGTTAGTGGCGACAAAAATTATACGATCCAAGATTATATTTCCTACTTTCTCCTATGTGCCTTACAATGTTAGTGATAGTTACAGCTGACGTTAAAAAAGGCAACTGTATTTAAAAGTATGTATTTTTAAAAAAAGAATTGCTGATGAAATATTTTGGTCTAACAAGTCTGGCGTGCACCACTTTGTTACATCTTTAGTCAATTTACCTAACTGCAAATTTAAACACTAAGTCTTACGCTTTAACTTGAACATTTCTCCATAACCTTGGTTCAAACTTATGCATGCACAATTTGGTTTGCTACTCTTCAGTGCTTACGTTCCACAGAAGAAAAATTTAAAAACTATAAATACCATTCACAAGTCTTAAATATAGCAACTAAAATAAATAAACATTTACATTTTGTTTCAAATTACAAAATTTTAAGTTTATCTGTATTGGCCTGCTGCCAACTAAAAAGATACCTACATTCATTTTCATTTCAAAGAATGCACTTAAGATGTTTTTCCTGTTGGCCAAACTTGAGCATTAATATTGCTGTTGTGTGTACGACATGTTCATAAGCCTACAGCATAATTTTTAAGTTTACTGCTTACTGCTTAACCTCTTAACTATGTATACTTCTTTACTGTCCTGTACTCAACAACACCAATTACTGTTTCAGGCTCTTTGGTTATCCACCAACTACAACTACCAAGATAATTTTTCCTTCTTCAAAAGTGTCATTGGAATGCAAAATGATACCAGATGCTCCACGTATTCCTGGCTGTGTTTGCAATGTCACTGCAGTATATTGTGTATTTTGATTTCAGTTTTTATCAAACTTTTAATTTTATACAAAAGTTATATGATTGCTTAGTATCTTGTATACCTTACTGGAAAACACTTGTTTGCATATACAACACTGCATTAAATTAAATTTTAAAAAAATTATGGATTTTCTATTATTCTGCAGTTTCTCTTTCAAGAATACATACAAGTGCTTCTCTCCATGTGAAGTAAGGAATTTAGCTATAAATTATTTAGAAAAGTTAACAATTTAACAGATATTGATGCTAACATTTTTGAGGTGGTTAGATGAAAGCAACAACCCTATTTTCTTACCATCGTTTTCCTTGTACTCAACAAAGAACTTGGCAACTTCGCCGGAGTCTGCGGACTGATGCTGCCACTGTATCTTAATGGACCGGCTACCAATCTTCACAGCCTCCAAATTGTTAGGACTCTTTGGCGGTTCTGCAAATAAACACGTTCCACAAACGATAGGCTGATTATTTGGATAAGGGCCTATCTCCATAAAATAAATTTTCATTACAGGAGAAACATTTTTGGTTCGCAATTGACATACGGATTTTAAAAGTGTCATTGTTTCACAAATATTAATGTAACATTGTTAGAACAAGGCATATAAATAAAATTACATAGATTAAACACATTTTATAAAAAAAAAATTAAAACCATGAGAGACTAATTTCTCAATAACAATGCAGATGAATACTAATCCAATTCAATCCTCCAAATGTTGATAAGTCAGTTTCCTTTCTAAGTAGGTAGGTAGGTAGGTATGACTTAATGTCACATCGACAGTAAGTTCATTAGATGAGGAGCATGTTGCTCAGAGAAGCACGAACGGGGACGGAATAGGACGTCCTATAGTAAGGGACTAACCCAGCATTTGCCTGGCATGATTTCGGAAACCATGCAAATCTGAAATCACGATGATCGGAGCGGGACTTGAACCTGGGTCCTCCCAAATGCAAGTCTGAAGGTTTACCTCTGTGTTACTTTGCTCAGTGACTTCCTTTCAAGAAACATTTACATACAAACAACAGTACATTAAAAAAACAGGTATGTATGTGTAGTACCTTGAACGAGCAGTTGCACTAACTGCTGATCACGACCGTACATGTTGCTGGCTTGGCAGAAGTAGGCGCCGCTGTCCGATGCCTCCGCCCCTTCGATCTGCAACTCGGCGCTTACTCCGTCCGGTGTCGAGTCCTGTTTTACTGAAACCCTAAAATATGAGAAATCATGTGAACAATCTACAAGCTGACATTAACTACGGTAAGCTTTCTATGTAGGACTTTTAGAATATTGGTGCTTATACATTAGTAACCTAACACAGCTTGTAACCACATCGTGTTACGTTGTTAGAGCTGAGTTTACGACCCCTTCCTTCATGATGTATTGCATCAACAGAGCATAACGATAAGGCCTTCTACTGCCATGTCTGAGATCGCAACTGAGTAATATGACTATGCAAGTGGCTGCATAGACGTATGTTTATCAACACTGTACTCTTAAAAGAAGGAAAATAAACTGCAAGAGTGGTGGCAAACAAACTTACATACACGCATAGGAGCATACAGTGGTTCTCATTCATCTGAAGCAGTTTTCAGTATTAAGCAAAAAATTTCAAGTCTGTTTGTGTACTTTGTATCGGGATTCCACGATACAAAACTACCATCTGTATTATGTACTGAAAGGCTGGCACGGATGTGCGTTACGTGTACACGTCAAAATTAGCTCGAGCAGTAACCATTACATCTCTTTGGCACAGCATGAAATACCAATGTCAGCTTGAACCGACCCACGCCAAATACTGGAACCACTTTTTTGATACGTTACGCAGTTACGGATCCTGATTCCCTTACACACTGTAATGGTTTGTTGCTAAATTGTCTTACTGTTACTTATGTGTATGGATGTTAATGTACTTCTTATGCTAAATAGACTAGGTCAAATACACACCAAATCAATATTGCACTGAAAACTAGCATGTTAGGAATGATATTGTTAGAAGTAAATAGCCTAAAGTCAAAATAATTTCATTACTTTCTTGCATTCCCATGACATGTTCTAAAAAACTTGCTGTGCACTAAACTGTGGGCTTGTCAGCTGCGCTGATAGCTCGGACTCACCTGTAGTTGGAAGCTGGACTCAGTTCCATCTTGCCTCCTCGGAGCCACATCACGTTCACTGGTTTGTCACCGCTGACGTCGCACTTCAGAGTGGCGGTATCCCCTTTCTTCACCATGATAATTCTCGACGGCGCAGAGAAGTATGGAGATGCTGAAATCAGACACGTATCCAGGAATTTTGTTTCGGGAGGGTCGGCATGGGAGTGGTCGAGGTTTCGCTACGCAACAGATGAAGTAGTGAAACCACATACATTTTGAATCAGAACAAAATTTGACAGATACATTATTTTCTAAAACAAACAAATCTCGGGGTTTTTTTTGTGCAAACGAATATAATTAATAAAACAATAAACATTTAAATGTCAAAAAAATTTTCTTAAAAATTACACCCAAGGACAATCACTATTATTCATACAATGTAAGATTATACCAACTCCATGGCCATTACAAATGCATATTACTTTACAAATTTATATTTTTAGCGTAGCCCCAGTTATGCTTGGGCATAGTGTTCTACGTTTAAAATAGCTTGCTCCAGGTTTAGTAGCGTTTGGAAGGGCTCACATTTCCCACTGGTAAGCACTCTGAAGTAACTACTATAAACCCATCTGTTACTTCAACAAGTGGACACTTGAAGAGGGCCGCAATCTACCTACTCTCATGTTCTGCAGCTACCGACACCCTGGGGGAAGTTATGTCTAAATTCTTTCCTCCCCCATCTTAAAACCTCAGTGCACTTTTTATCAGACTTAAGGCGCCCATCTACCTGGAACTTTTTCCCACGTTTAGGCCAAGAAGCGCGGGAGCGATAAGGGCGACACTGCCTCGCGCATCAAGTACGCCATCGCCGCTAAGCGCAAGGCTCTGAACTGGCGTGCAGTGTTCTCGTCGTGCTGCGTGTACCTATGGGACTTTCAGCGGTGACCATATTATTTTATTAGTGGGAAGTCTTTAGGAAGGTTCAGTGCAGGCGCCTATAGTAGTTTTGTATGTATCTGATGCGTGCATTTTGAGCTACAGCGCCTTGGAAAGGCCGTTTTTAGCGGTTTTGGAGTGCTCTGAATTGATGTTTCTAACGTACGAGATATTTTGAAAGTACTTAACAGCTCTCGTCTGAAGTGTGTGTTCTTTTCGTAGATCAGCACGTTGGACACACGCTTAATAGTTTAGTTGAAAAACGTGTATTTCGAACTCTGCAATGCAGTTCAAGCGCCAGGTAGACGGGCGCCTTAACCAGCAACCCAGACATGAAGTCTAACATCCACCTGAAGACTTGTCCCACGTCACCATATAGTTGTCTATATTACATGTGAAAGTACATAGTTGTTGGGATTGCCTTCAGTGTGTCAATGCAGTTGCTAGTTTGTGTGTGAAGTCCACGGAGGAGTTAGAATACACACATGAGCTACCTCTCAGATGTCTGCTCTAAGTTACTGTCAACTAATTACATTTTTAAAACAGAGACAGGAAAACAAAAGTACACAGCGTTTTGTTGGTTGAGCCAGCTTCTTCAGGCAGCAAGTAATGGCACACTGCCAGGAGCATGTGAAACATCACGACTGCACGTCCGCACATCCACGTGGGAAATGTGTATGTACACGTGCCCCCCCCCCCCCCCCCCCCCCCCCCCNGTACCACACTGCGAGTATTTGCGTTTTCTGTATTCTCTTTAATAATTTGATCATGCAGTAACTAGGATTGTGCAAATGTAACTTTTTTTCTCACAAAACAAAAATGAAAAAAAATTTTATGAGACCTCAGTCTTTAATAACAGTTTAACAAATTTCATAACATTTTTAGCAGTTATTAATTATAAAAAAATTTGTTGCAAAACCAAACCAAAAAAAAATGTAGGATATGGAGTATTTACCACAGGGTCTTGTCTGCATTTATATTTCCATGTTATGTAGTTGTTCTAGTTATAAAATAATGAAAACAAACAAGATAATTTATAGACAACAATTTCCTTTGCTGGTGCTCTAACTGAACATTAATTGAACACCTGAATATTCATTGAAATACACTATTTCCATTTCGGAACAACTTTTGGCAAGGAAATTTCTTACCGAAATGTAAATGAAAGCTGTCATTTTTTGTTTTCGTCTTGGGAAGCCAGAATATTCGTGCGACCCTAGTGGTGACACAGCAACCTATTCCTGCCGTCTCGTACTGTAAACTAAACTACTGTGGCCACAGGCAAACAAGCGTACTTACAGTTGACTTTGAGCTCGACCACCTTGCCAATGCCGGTGCCTATGCCATTGCTGGACTGGCACAGGTAGAAACCTTCTCTGTCTTCCTTCACGTTCTGCAGTAATAACGAACCATTGTTCAGTATTTTGGTATACATTCTCTCACGTATTTCTTCATATTCTCCAGACTTACTTCCTGCAATGCAGTACAGATAATTCAGTTATACTTTACATAATTCCACAACGTAATTTAATTTTGTGCTTGGGTTCAAATAAATGCTTCGTATTTCTAGGTACTCCGCTGAGAAAAATATATGCCAGTACCAGTCACCATTTAAGCCCAACTTTTCTTTTGTTTAAAAAAAAAAATACTGCCACAAATATTTCTTGTGTGAGAAACAACTAAAAATCACTTTCATTAATTTTCTAAAAAATTGAGTGCAGAGACGGGGTGGAATCTGGAAATAGGTAATTAATTTACCCACTGTCACATTTTAATATTTGGAATATAAATTTTTTTATGAGAAAGCAGTGGTTATAATTTGTTTTCAAGCTAAATGTGATGTTTTAAAATGACAAAGGTCTATCATCAGTGACAAAAGTAGACACTTTCATGATATTTATTAAGTTTAAAGTACAAGCTGAAAGTATTGCACCATATAAGCATAATTAATTTTCTATGATGGCACTACAGATGTCTGGTCCAAAAACATATATTTATGTAAAATCATAACATTCAGTAGTGGGAAGTTTATTTATCCATATTTCCCTGTTCTTCTATTGCTGAAAGGTCATTACTGTGTTTCCTAGGAATGATAGGATCAGAAAGAAACCTCACATATAATACACAATCTAACACAAACTGTCTTCACAAAGCAGAGGGTTAAAGAAGTGGTGTGAGAAATTACCAAGGAGAAATACATTCTGAAGAAAGAGGTTAATAAGCTTTAACAAGACCTGATCTTGGAGAACTGAATTTCAATGAGATTAACATAATTACAGCAGCTACATTTGCAATAAAGTTAAATACAGGATGTTTAAACAAACACAGACAATGTGCAGTATGCGATGCATAACAACGAAATGGATGTTTTGCAAGATTGAACCCATGTCCGGGAATGCGTGATTCGGCCACCATGAGGCATCAAACTATCACAGTGGTTCACACATGAGGTGCGGTTACCTACAAGTTTAATCAGTAAGACATCTCCATCAACCCAACAAAACCATTGCATCCTGAACTACAAAAGGAGCTTAAATTGTCTACCTTCAACTTCGTTAGTACGACAAACGAAAGAGTCCAGGGGTGCAAGATCTGGTGATGATGGCTGCCATTAAATCTGCACCCCTCTATCAATCCATCAATTTGGATACGTGGTATCCCAGTGATCCTGCACATTTCTGTCAAAGTGCGCTGGAGTTTCGTCGTGTTGCAGCTACGTTGTACGTCGAATCCACAGTGGCACATCATCCAGCAGTGCGGGCAAAACATCCTTTAGGAATACACGGTGTCGCGGTTTGTTTAGTATAATGAAATGGTCACCAATAATCCAGTCCAAACATTAATATGGTATGCCCACTAACCGTTGTGAGTAACTTATGCATGCATGTTTTCATCTGCCCACACATGCCTGTTGTGCAATTATATGATGTCATCTTGAGTGAAAGTACCACTCATCCACGAATGACACAAAGGCTGGGAATGCAGGCTGGATTATGAAACGCTGGAGATACCACAGTGTGAATACTACTTGGAGTGTGTAGTCTTACGCAGCTAATGCCTGGAGAAGTGTGTGTGGAGATGCTGTTTGTGCACAACGCGCCACATGTTGGCATGACGCGTGCCTGAGTCGTGCCCTACTTGACATGTGCTGGTGGATGGCTACGCTTCAAGTCTCTTCCACACATCTTCCTGAAAATGAAGTGTTCTAGCCAAGCGTGGGTCACCTGCATCATATTTTGGATACCTAACACAGGAAAAAAAATACAAAAGAATGGATACAGGCCTATTCACCAAAACAGTACAATACAATACATGTATAGGCTGTTCAAGGTAAAGTGAGCACTTTTGAAATCAACATTTGAAAACTGTCACTGCCCCTAACTGTATATATTATAACGGACACACCCGGTGACATGCGGCCAGTTAAGTTGGTAATGATGGAGGGAAAGAAGTTCTATGTCTTGTCGTTGAATTAAAACAGTTAGATAAACATTTGAGAATACTAAAATGGTATCGTTTGCTTTATTTTGTTTTCCATTTTTTAGTGCATATAAGGTTTAAGAATTAACAAATTTGTAAAATATTTACTTTTCTAATAATTTCACAGTTGCACATGACCAACACATAAATAAAGACCTGCAGCACTGTTAATTCTGCATGTGGCAGAAGAATGCACAATGTGCAAACAAACAGATCTCAAGCAGAGCTTTCAAAAGTGCTCAGTTTACCGTGAACAGACTATACATAAATGAACAAGTACTATGTTACATGCTTTATATGCTACAATTGTGGAATGATTCCAACTGGGAAATACCTAGTTTCAACTGTCCGCATTTGCGTAGTCTTTTTTCAGTGGCCATGACCGTCGACGGTTGTGGAATACTTCTTTGGGGAAACCCTCCAACATACAATTGCTGAGCGGCTCTGCCGCTGCTGCGATCAGTTTTTCCGTATGCAAGCAGAATATGTGTCAGCTCTGAATTTGTGTACCGATACATGTTGTCTTCTTGCCGTCAATAACGTGAATGGACCACACCACACACGACACATCAGGTTGTGGATCGTCTACTACGAAGTGCGGTTTCTCAAGTGCAGGAAAGCCATAAGGCACAGATAATCCACCAATCTCGCATTGATGGATAATGGGTTGGGCATCTTTAGGAACCCACAAACAATTTTTACCGAATTTTGTCACCCCATAATGGTAAAACCTCAAACCACGCATTTCCAGACATGGGTTGCGTCTCGTAAAATGTTCAATTCGCTGGCCCGTATCACGTACCGCGTGCATTTTTGTATACAATTTTCGGATAAGTTTAATTTTTCCGTGAGAATAAAAACACACCTGTAGCTTTTTTCCATGTAATTGTAGGTTGTGGAACTCCTTGAGCTTGACAGTGCAGCACTGCATGTCTGTTCCTTTCCACATTAACATTCGTTGGCTCAACCACCCATTGTGGCGGTACTGCACATACAGAACAACTGCCATGTAGTTAAATCACGCACTCCTCCTACGGCTATTCTAGTATTGCATTGTAAATCACTTTGCAGTCGTTTACACTTGTAACTGAAACTATAGTTATACGTATATATTACAAATGCCAATCAAAAAATTACATTTTTTTTTTATATAAATTAAGTTAAAATAGGTATAAAAAGTATTTTGAAAATATGTATAGCAATGAAAGAAATATGTAAATTTACTCAGGGTACTCTGGATATTTGAACAAAATAAAGAAGGTGTACTACTGTACTTGGAGGTAAAAATGCTGCAATAAGCTCATTAAGAATCGTGAGGGTTTTGTTACAACTATTACGATACTAATATTTACCCTGGATGAGGTAGTACTGTATAATATTGTAAGGAATTACAAAAGGAGCTCTAATATTACATATAAGAAAGGATAACGAGAGATAAACATGCCATTCCAAAAGAGACACAAAACAACAAATAACTAAACGGTGCAGTTATTACCTTGTGAAACAAACCTTAGGGTTTCCAGTCATCGACGCATTCCCAGTGCCAAAGCAACGGAAACGTAAAGACATGGATGGTACATATGCCGACAAGTAAATAAAGGGAGAGACATACGGACAGCTGGAGGAAGAAAGGAAGAGAGAAGCGAGAATAAGAGAGCTGTTACCTTTTACCTGAAGCTTGGCCGTGTACCTGACCTCGGCTGCGGCGTTGGAGGCTACGCACGTATAGTCCCCCGAGTGGGTAGAAGCAAGGCTAGAAATGCTGAGGAGGCTAGAAAAGGGATCAAGAGCTGACACGTTCACTCCCAGGTGAGGAGAGAGCGCGCCGCCGTCTTTCAGCCAAGAGATGGCGAGCGGAGTGTCTCCCTGGCTCACCCCGCACACCGTGCGAGTGCGCATGCCTTCGGATAGCCCATCTTGGAAGGAAAAAGGCTCAATGATAGGAGGAACTGGAAGAATTAGAAAGAGAAGTGTAAAAACATGAGAGCAGAAAAAAAAAAGAGAAAACAGACAAGAAAGATAAAAAGGAAATAAAAAATGTTTATATGGAGGAAGCATTAAAGGTGCTCCATGAAGGGCATCTTTTACCGTTGACCGTCAGTTGCTGCATACGGGATACCTCGGCTGCTAAGTTGCGGGCAACACAAGAGTAGTTCCCGTTGTGATCGGGAGACAAACTTTCAATCAAGAGAATGCTATTGAAGGGGTCCACTTGCGAGATGGAGACCCTGCGTGACGGCTCCAGCGGCCGGCCGTCCTTGAGCCAGGTCATGGTGAGAGGGACGTCGCCCTTGGTCACAGAGCAGGTCAAGCTGGCTCGCTCGCCCACGTGCTGGGTTCTGTCAGAGGTAAATGGGCTAAGTTTGGGAGGAACTGCAAGGAACAAGAACAAACCACTGCTCAAACACGCTCCCTTCCGCAACTGCAAGCCACTTCATCTGGAACTCACAACTGCACCTTCAACATCACTCTGCCACTACTAATTCCACAAACAACACTATGTTTCCTGAAAATTTAGAACTTCATATTTGTAACATTACACATGTCATTATTATATATATATATNAAACAACACTATGTTTCCTGAAAATTTAGAACTTCATATTTGTAACATTACACATGTCATTATTATATATATATATATTTAATTTAAGGCAAACTAAAGTTTGTGCAGTTGTGAATATGCTTATTGAACATAAATAATTACNTATATATATATATTTAATTTAAGGCAAACTAAAGTTTGTGCAGTTGTGAATATGCTTATTGAACATAAATAATTACATAAAAATATTTTTATTTAACATTACCTATTATAAATTTTTTTTATTTTGTTACTAGGATTAAATGAAGGTGTACCTCAAATATATTATCACACTATTTAGTCTTCAAACACCTCATTAATATCATACTTTAATGCATTGCAAAAAAGAATATTATGTTGAAATTGAACTTGAACTGTAATGATTATGGGACTATACGAATATGGTCTTGCAGTAAAACTAAGTACCAAACATCTTGCGAAAACAAAGAGTCATCAAGAACAGAGGCAAACATAAGTAACTTTATAATTTCCATTGCAGTTCTGCAGTTCCAAGAAAACACTAATTTTTGCAATACATACATAATTTATATATAGCTACAGTTTTCACTGGCTAAATCTGTAGTGTTTATTACACTTAAACATCACTCACATTGTGTTTACTCCGCATCCACTTAACACTCATTCCACTACTACTGTATGTATATATATGGTTAACTACATACAATTACACTGCTGTAATATGCCACTGGTTCTAAGGGCCTGCCATACTTGTTAATCGCCCTGCCAACCCATGTATGTTCATCTCTAACAAAATCACTTATACCTTCTTAAGTTACACGTCATTTGCCAAACAGCTTTCCTTGCAACTGGAACAATGCAATCTTGTTTATTCGCGAACCATGTACAGTCCTGGTAACAACAGGACACTATGGCGGAACAAACTATCCGTGTTGCTCCTTCTCTTCTGAACCAGTCCTACAGACGCACTCCAGGAAACAAAATTATGACAGCAACATAGTTTGTTAGCGACAAAAATTTCTAATGATATCAACAGCAACAGAAAACACACCAAAATAATCTTTCTTCTTTGGTCTTCCAAAATCAGTCTGCCCTCGTTCGTTGCTACCGAATATCAGTCTCAGTTGTTAAATCGACTTGCATTACATTTTATTCTGGGCTTATTTTACTGTCTTTTAGCATTTCATTACATTACATTTTGCTTATTGTACACTCAGTCTTATTTCAATCATTACATATTCATTTTTTTAAATAAATCTTTCTTTTTTTCTTAATTCAAAAGCTTTTTGATCTTCTCGTTCACATACATATTGGACATTATTCAGCAATCAAATCCCTTAAGGCAAACAAATAATTTTCTATTTCTCTCGTACTAAAACCTACTTANTTGGACATTATTCAGCAATCAAATCCCTTAAGGCAAACAAATAATTTTCTATTTCTCTCGTACTAAAACCTACTTACGTATAAGCAGTTGTGCAGAAGTATTTCCTGATCATGTTCATATTTTAAGTCTTCTGCAAAAAGACATTCTTGATAGTTATGAAATTTCCACACATGAGAGTTCTTTTAATTTATCTGGAAATAAATAATGAGCAGAGCAATACACCCATCACATTTTTTTGTCGTAAATCATGTACATATATTTCTTTCTTGAGTCGAACTCTCGCCCTGCAGTCTATGTCCATCATTCATCTGGACTCATCTTATCTGTGCTGGAAACGGTGTTTACTGGAAAACTCTTGGCTACCTCACGGGGCCGCAGTGGTGCAACAGCTAGAGCACCTGCCTCCCAACAAGGTGAACCAGGTTTGATTTCCGGCGGAATCGCTTCCNTTGGACATTATTCAGCAATCAAATCCCTTAAGGCAAACAAATAATTTTCTATTTCTCTCGTACTAAAACCTACTTATGTATAAGCAGTTGTGCAGAAGTATTTCCTGATCATGTTCATATTTAAAGTCTTCTGCAAAAAGACATTCTTGATAGTTATGAAATTTCCACACATGAGAGTTCTTTTAAATTATCTGGAAATAAATAATGAGCAGAGCAATACACCCATCACATTTTTTTGTCGTAAATCATGTACATATATTTCTTTCTTGAGTCGAACTCTCGCCCTGCAGTCTATGTCCATCATTCATCTGGACTCATTTTATCTGTGCTGGAAACAGTGTTTACTGGAAAACTCTTAGCTACCTCACGGGGTCGCAGTGGTGCAACAGCTAGAGCACCTGCCTCCCAACAAGGTGAACCAGGTTTGATTTCCGGCGGAATCGCTTCCGGATTTTCGCTTGTGGAAATTGTGCCGGACGATACCGACTGCCAGCGGGGTTTTTTTCGGGGATATACCATTTTCTTGCATTCCTGTGCTGTTCCATTCTCACCTCCCCATTACATACACACTAATTTTTTGTTTTAGGGGTTGTAAAAGAAGAAATTTTTGGTGTGAGAAGTAATTACAAATTCTTTACGATACCTGACACATTGGAACTAATGGAAAGGGTTTCAGCAGATGCATGGCACAATAAACAACCAATTATAAAATAGTTGGTGTGCCAGCAACAACCAATAGCATTGCTTAGGAAGAGGCAACGCCCGCATTGGTGCTACCATCTGGACCTGTACAGCACCGATCATGATATTACCTATTCTGCAACATGTCAAACGTGAAAGACTTGGGATAATACTTTAAGGGGTCAACCCTCATCTACTCTCAAGACCTCGATACTAAGAGCTGCCCAAACTTCTCCACTCCATTTGGATACCTCAAGTACCAGCAGCTTACATTTTCTTTTCGTATCTATAATTGGCTCAGTGCATAAAACATCTCCGGCATTTCTGTTTCACTCTCTCACTCGTCTAGAGATTTAAAAACCTCTTTCTTCCGGCTGTAAATGTTTTTTGTTTGCCAGAATGAATCCTCTCTCTGGAAATGCTGTATTTTCTTGACCTTATTTTTAAAATTTTTAATTACAACTACCCTTAAACCAATACTTTTAAACACATATTTTTGTGTGTGTATCTTCATTCTCGCTCTTTCAAACTAAATTTTCATTCTACTCACCTTCCTAAACATTATAATTTTTTACAGTTTTCTTTCACCTACTTCTTCGATTTTATATTTGCTTTGTCTAGATGGANCTTCCTAAACATTATAATTTTTTACAGTTTTCTTTCACCTACTTCTTCGATTTTATATTTGCTTTGTCTAGATGGAAATTTTTGGACATTCGCCATTGCAACGCAGATGTCTGTCATGGAAAGACAGGACTGAGTACGACAGAATACTTAAANAATTTTTGGACATTCGCCATTGCAACGCAGATGTCTGTCGTGGAAAGACAGGACTGAGTACGACAGAATACTTAAATAAAACAAGTAGCCTACGGATGGAAAAATAAATATATGTATACAACACTGGAAAATTTCAAGAGGGAATCGTTAAAAAACCGGAACAGCAACTTATTACGAAAAATATATGTATATATACACGACCAACAGATAGCACACAGAAAACAGCACAGGTCGGAAACCTGCTTGAAAAAGTTATGACAACTCTGACAAAATAAGTAGGAACTAAATTGGACAACACAACAAAGATGACACAGACTAGTTGTCTACTTACACATACAAAACAAACACAGCGAAGAAGCTTGCACAAACACAGTAGTTTTTCCAAAACCAACAGAATTGAACGTTTTGGGAACTGCGATCTGTTCCCGTCTTCAGGCAGCGACACGCAGGGTCCAAGAACAAGTGCGACAGATGAGGAGACCGAAAAAACATGGGTTTATATAGATTTGAACCATTTTTTTGCCACAGCCAATGACAGTTAAGCTGTCTCCTTATTGGCTGTGCAGCTAAGAGGGGTTATGATTGGCTGGTGTGGTCTTGTATGGATTGTGTTTCTGCTGTTATTTTGTGCTGCAAAGATGTTTCTCTCTTAATTATTGGGATCCACATATTTGCTTTGTCTGCTTGTTTTTAGAATCTGTTGGCGAAATGCATATGTGGAGCCAGTTGAAATGAACGTGTATTTACGANGCTTTGTCTGCTTGTTTTTAGAATCTGTTGGCGAAATGCATATGTGGAGCCAGTTGAAATGAACGTGTATTTACGAATAAATAAGTAAATAACTTAGTAATTTTGTATGCTAAACATTTACCGATGCTCAATTTTCAGTTGCCCACAAAAAGTTTAAAAATTAATATTTCAAGTGAAATTTGTACTCTAATTTGAAAACCAATACAGTACACATGGCCTCGTGTTTCATTTTCGATAGCTGTATTTCTTCACCTCGCTTCGTTCATTACGATCAACTATGGTACTTTAGCACAGTCCCTTCATTTTCCTTTCTCTTATATCAAACCTTTCTTTTTGCTTGGCAGATATATTAAAGCAATTTTTTTTATGTTCAGATGTGTTTCACTGCTAATCTTTTCAGTTCGTGAAATTTTTCTGCTTTTCAAGAGACCATCCATCCATCATACAATACTTAGCAGCAACAACTTTTTTTTTTTCATTCAAATATAAATTTCTGCCAAACAAATTTTTCTTGGTTCACCATTGCACTATCAAAAACAGTGAGATTAAAAATGTCCCACAATATCCCAACAAGCTGCAAGACGTAAAGAGTTATTTCCCTGAATAAACAAATATCAGCCTTAAAAACTGTTAATTTAATACATTTTTATAAACAGTTCCATATCATTTTCTGAAGGAAAATTGCTCAGTAGCAGTTTCTACAATAAAAAATTTAACTATACTTTGCCATAATTACACTGTAAAAATAACACATACAATTTTATGATAAATATGGTTTAAATTACATTAATTTAATAAATATTATTTACCTGGTAGAAAGCTAGAAATTTTAGGTTAAACATAATTCGGTAACTTAAAAAAATACCTATAAATAATAAACATTATGACCACTCCAAGTTAATGACATCCATCAAGAGTCAAAAGGATAAGTATTACATTAAACTACAAAATTACTACTCAGCTGCTTAGACAGCTATCTCAAGAGTTCTCACTTCTATTATGCACAGAGAAAACACCTAGGAAGCACCTGCGAACAATGTACAGTTTTTAAGTTGCTTATTTTAACTAAAATTCCAAAATAACAAACAATTAGGATGCACCCACACAGAGTTCATACTCTTAAATTAAAAGAAATAAAAACTGCAATTTGTAAATTATTTGTGTAGTCCAACAAAACATAACAATAACTTATATATTACATAAAATTTGTAGGTATACTGTTATGATAGAAAATTATAAATGTAACAAAAATCTGTTTGTACTGCAACCACAATATTTTTAAAGATTTTTTTTTAATTGTGACATTTATTGATGTCCCATTTGGCACAAGCAAAATAATTTTCGTAGTTTTCACATGATTCATGAGAAGTTACCGCCACTCACAGGACTTATTTCTTACATCATTTGGAGCAAATTATGTCATATGATTGTGGGTCCTATTCCCAATATTTACAGAGTAACTCGACAATCAGCACACCAGCCTTGAAGTGGAAAGGAGTTTTCAACACATTTTCAGCATCAGTGCCAGATCCTTCACCACTAAGATTATTGCGTATGGGGATGGATGAAGGATATTGTTTACCAAAGGACTGCACAAACAAGTGAGGAACTACTTGCACGTATCATGCATGTCGCTACAGACGTCAAAGACAGCCCTGTGCACCTATGCAGAGCAGCACGTGCGGTTCGTAAGCGTGCGGCCAAGTGTATGGAAACATCTTTTGTAAAATTTTTTTTAGACGCAATTGTGATGCTCAACTGTAAACAAAACGGTCTGATAAATACATCAATGTATTTACTTCTGAAAGAGTTATTATTTTATTCGTCATTTTTCAAATGTTTTGAATTACTCTGTAAATATTAAGAATAGGACCCACATTTATATGACATATTTTGCTCCAAATAATGTAAGGAATAAGCCCTGTGAGTGGCGGCAACTCCTCGTGAATCATCCTATATAATGAAGCAATCCAAACCTACATCTAAAACAAAACATAAATGCATGATTTGCCCAAGTTTTGAATTTAGTACCTTATCATTGCCAAACTTCTATATTTTATTCTTGTACAAGGTAAAAAATAATTTTGTACCAGACACCAAAAATCTTGAATATCACACTAAATTTGAACTCACAATAAAATATAATAAATAATTACTATTTATAAATAAAACATATATTTTCACGCTTACGTTAGAAACAGTACTTGTATTAATGTCACATATGTGCACTCAGAAAGGCTCTTCACAGAGTGTAACAAAATACAGTTTTTTATGTAATGATTGCCACGGAACAATCAACAACTTTGAAATGTATATAACTTGTATATATAAATGTATGTAACTTGTATATACTGTATACTTGTATACTTTGGAAGTTACATACTCACAAGCTTTGAAAACCATGCAAATGAAAACATTATTTAAAAAAAGGAAATGCCCTCTTAAGACTCCCTATACTAATACTTTGAAATTGTGTATATTTTTCTTTCCTTTTTGAAACATAGTTTCTTAATCTTACAAAAAAAAACCTAAACTAGTCTAGGACAGTAGGTGAAAAAGTGTTCGGTTAAAATAACATAAAACTTATGCAACAGCTTTACGATTAAGTAACAAAAATGAAATTTCAATATTCCTTGGGCATTGTTTAGCAGCAATTGTGAGAGCAATGCCGTTAAACATACCAATTTTTTTTTTTTGGAAGATCTACCTATCTCCTAACAAAATATTGAAGTAATTTAATTTCTGCAGAATTTTTTATGTAACCAAATAAAAATAAGTAATGAACCATCAGTAAAGAAGCCGGGGATAAACTACATGTTGGGTTAGTACGAGAAAGTTAGCACAGGCAAGCACTTTGTATGTTGTTCGTGTTTTGAGTTATAAAGTTGTNCATGTTGGGTTAGTACGAGAAAGTTAGCACAGGCAAGCACTTTGTATGTTGTTCGTGTTTTGAGTTATAAAGTTGTGCAAATTCTTTTCTGTTCTACTTAGTCAATATATACTGAACGCGACTGTGGCAGCAACGACAATAGTCAATAACACAAATGTGTTTGTCAAGTTTTGACGTTAAAAACTAACCACGATTCAATTGAAATATTGAAAACATACTATGCATACTGCAAATGGCTAGTAAATTGACACAACTCTGAACGTGTTAGTAATAAAAATGCAAATGCACTAATGTTACGCATAAACAAAACTACAAACACAACAACACATTTGAAACCATCGATTTACGCATTTCATTACAGGTCATACCTGTTGTTAATATAAATAATTATTATATTTAAATTTTGGTGCTTGACTTAACTGACTATAAAATCGACCTACTTTTTCAACGTCTACCAATTTCTTCCTGAACCGAGTTGGTAAAACTGCAAGAGAAGAACCTTACTGGCTACAAAAATGACTCCAGACGTCTTGAAATGTCAAAAGCTAGAAACTTACTCAAGTGAAGAAAGGGCTTAGATTTACAATATTTCCTGTGTCTGATACATGATGGGTAGTTGCCATTTACACTCAAACAAAGATGTTTTGTTCATGGGTACGAGATGCACTACTTTAGTCAATCTTGTTGATATGGTCGGTCCCATAAGTTCCCCTACTAAAGCATACCTCAATCCAAGCTTAGCTCCCATCCGCAAACCTTACGAATAGGAACTGTTACAAGGTGTTACCCCCCTCCTCTCCACCCCAAAAAAGAGAAATTCTAGTTTTTCCTTTTATACTACTATTTATAATCTATGTATGGTGAGATGTAAGTAGAATGTACAGTAATTATTGTTTCGTATCGTGATTTTTTGTCTCCAGGCGATGTACGATACAGTCGATGAAATAATGACTATGTCTACCTATTTCTCTAGAAAATATATACCAGGTTTGCTTGTACTCCAAAACACTTGAGATCAGATCCAGTCTTGCGAATGGATGATTTTGATTTCCATGCATCTCAGGTGTCTGCTCGCCAATCACCGACATTCAGTTTCGCAGTTGTTGGTTCTGATTGGCCGAGTCATGTGAGAAACTATCTTCCAACAGACACGTGGCCAGTGATGAAAGGAAAGCTGCAAGTGTGAACGTAGAACATATAAGGGCATCGCAGCCATTGTCTGTTAAGGGCAGGGGGAAGGTTTTGTAGAGAATTTGGCACCTCCGTGGTGTTGAAATTAATTATAAAGGCTGTTCACGGTAAAGTGAGCACTTTCGAAACCAACCTTTGAAAAATGCCACTGCCCCTACCTGTGTGCATTTTAACGGGCACACTGACGTGGCATGCGCTCAGTAAAGTTGGCAACTACTGAGGGAAAGTAGTTCCACATCTTTGCGTTGAATGGGATTATAAACAGCAAAACACATACGAGAATAGATATATGCATACTGACCAGAAGATGCTAGGATTTTATATTTTCTGAATAATTCTCTGCAGAAGACACGGACTAAAAATGGGCCTGCAAATGTCGCGTTATCATCTGGCAGCATGCTTCACTTCGCAGTCTTCTATAAACACAGTGTGCGTTGTCGTGATTGGGCTGCCCTGTAGTAGACTTTCTTACTACCCACGAGACATCCGAGGTGTGACAAACTAACTTTGGCCCAGTAACCAAAACTAACCCTATCCCAGGTCACGGCAACTAATCTGTTCAGTTATGCTGGGATCATAACAACATGACAGATGCAATGCAAAACGCACAACACGACAAGAGAAATGTGTGTTTCTGTAAACACTAGTTTTACCGCCTTACAAACAATACTAAACAAATTATATATCTAGACTGTTTCTTGCCACTAAAAACTAACCTCTCGTATGACAGCCATTAAATTTTACATAATTTTTCTTGTTTAGTCAACCATTTTTTTCATGTACACCGATACTCCAAACGAGATATTGACATGATTACAGCTAGGAGTAAGAAGGCGTTGCTTTGCTTATTAATATGGAAGATACCTGTGCAGGAAAAAATTCAACACCAAGAAGGCTGTGGGTTAGAGTAATTTACAGTCCTGTCGCATAAGCCACACAATTAAATTGAAAATATTTTCTGTTCATAAATCTTTGTTACCTCACTAATTTCTGTCGTACTCGCGGCACAGAAGTTTCAATGACGAACGGTGGGGAAAATTATTTTATTCGTGTCACCTCTCGCGCTGTTGTGGCTCAAGCATAAGACAAGTGGCAATTAAAATCATCCACTCACGAAAAGTGTATATGAACACACAATACTTAATAACACAGAAGTGAAATAGCTGCTTGTACAGCAAACTCCGGCAATGGCGTTACTGGCCGGCAACATGTCGGAGTGCNTAACACAGAAGTGAAATAGCTGCTTGTACAGCAAACTCCGGCAATGGCGTTACTGGCCGGCAACATGTCGGAGTGCTGTTCAACCAATCAGTGCCCAATAACATGTTTGCCAGCTGGAAGCCTGGCCAATAAGGAAAGTCTTGCAACACACAGTGGCCAATCACACACAAGGCTTGTTCCAGAGCTTCGCACAGCCATTCCGCGAACGGGCATGCCAATTTCACAGGAACCACCCGTGCCATTCAATTTCTGTACACTCAGCAATTCTGCGATACAAACTAAAGTGTTCTGGAGCAGAACTGGTAGTGGAATCTTTTTTGCAAAAAAACAGACGCCACTAGTAAGGCCCCATCTACGATCGACTTGGCTTAAATATCACTGCTTACACACAGCATAACAAGTGAAACCATCCATCTACAATCGGCGTTGATGTAAAAGAAAAATACCCTTGTCTGACCAATCAGAAATAATTTTTCCAGCACAAGAATTTTTACACGCACAGGTTGGCTATCTAGAATGCAGCAATTTTCATGACATTTCACATTCTCATTGGTTGGCGTTAAAAACTTGACCTAAGATACTCGGAGACGACCATCAATCTTAAAGCCACGCCAAGCAAATAACGCCAAGACCAGAGAGTGTTCAATGTCATAATGACGTGCTCTCGTGGGCCAATGTCATGATCGAGAAAGTGCTCTCATGGGCCAACTCAGACACTGCCTCTCAAATACAATTTTTCACTTCTCTATGTCACATGCACCACTTCGATCGTGGACGGAGCCTTACACAGCATTTGTGTGTCGGGGAGGTACGAGATGTGTGTGTTCTCCAAGCAGCGAGCGAGCGAGCGGGCTTGTCGCGAGGGGTGTGTCTCACCTATAACAGCCACCTCGCCGCTGCGCCGGGCGCTGTGGCCCTGCTTGTTGCGCGCCGTGCAGGTGTACACCCCTGCATCCTTGGTCTTCTCCACCTGGCTGATAACCAGCGTGCCGTCCGACTGCACCTTCTGCCGCAGATCGTCCGGGAGCTCTCGCCCGCCTGCCAACACAGCACACACAACAGTCGAGATAACTACTCTACTGTGGCCGTGTTCGAATTGACACATTCGTGTTTTTGTAATTTCGTAAGTTTCAATTCGAACGTTTTCGACAGTCACTTGTTCAGCAATGGTGGCAACGCATTTTAACATCAACATATTTTTGTTATGATGACTGTTAACCTAGAATGTTTGTTTTGAAAACAATTTTAAATTGGTTTGTTTACATACTAACGTAATATTAATTTTAGTTAGTGGAAGTATACAAACATCTCGAAACACTTGTTTTCATAAACAGTTTGCTAACCTCAAATCATATTGTTGTTTGCCAATGCACATCTCGGGTGCGCACACTACCAAAACTGATATTGTCTTTAAATTACTGCACTGGACTGCACCATAGAGCAGTAGGTATATAGAAGGTACTTTCAATTACTGCACTGGACTGCACCATAGAGCAGTAAGTATATAGAAGGTACTCTTAATGTAACCATCTGTGGACTCTGCTGTGGCGATACTAGCATGCAGTGTTTCTTCCCCCAACTAATCACAGACGCGGGCTTTTTAAATACAGTCTTTTGTGATGTTCTTTTTTAATATTTTTTTTTACTTTTCGATTTAGTTATCACCAGTATACTAACACGGCAACAAGCCAATAATAATACTAATAAACATAACATTCACAATTACCAAAAATTTCATACTAACCTGAAAATATCTGGTATATGTCTTTTACACAATTGAATAATTTATTAATATGCAATAATAATTATCAAAATGTTTATTTTTAAATTATGTACTTTGTAAATGGATACATTTTATGTTCACCAGATATCTATGTTGTTCAAACAATTTATTTTATGGTCAAACATGTCATGTCGCCAACTGTTATTGACAAACTCCATATCCAGGGTCTCCTGTCATTACTGGGAGTGAAAAAATAAAATAATTATGTTTTTGCAATCTGCAAAAAGTCAACCGTAAACAATATTGGACTAGTGTAAAATTTTTTTCAAGATTTCGTGTAGTGTTTCTGAGGGGGTGATATTTATGGTTTGTGTTGTACACACGCACAATGCAACACATTGGCATTCACAAGGAAAAAAAGTACTACAAAACTAAAGATTGAATGATAGGTTATTGTAACTACAACAAGTACACCAAACTACAAATTTGTCTACAGAAGCTACCTTATTTATGGTATATACACAATTGCAGTTAAACTTCAAGATGGAGTTGTATAACAACACGGTGTTTGCTTTGCTAATGGCTTTCAGGTAATCCACTCTTGTCCACAACTATAACCAATAAGCCACCCCACTACCTTCAGCAGTGTATTATTGTTGTCAAACACACAATTATTGTAAAACATGCTACATTCAAAATAGTGTGGTATATTTCCTCACAAGTTTGCATTCCACATAGGTTTTGGATTTTGGTTTTAACCTCCCTCCCCCAAAATTTTGTCACAATTTTCATGCATTTTGGTGGAAACCGTTAAAACATAAATACCAAATTTAATTCAACGTACTGAAACACACTACATCACATTGTTTTTTTTTTTNTGGAAACCGTTAAAACATAAATACCAAATTTAATTCAACGTACTGAAACACACTACATCACATTGTTTTTTTTTTTTAATTTTGACACAACATATCCACAGCCTTTGCAAGTACGTTTTATCAATGAAGCGCACAACTACCCAAAAACACTAGGTCATTTACAGTAAAAATACTACGAACCAAATAACTTTTTTAGTCCATTCTATTACTGATAAAAATGGTGGTAACAAGCTGTGCTCACACCATACAGCCACCATACACTGAGAATGTTGCTGCTTCTCCATCTCATCTTCACATTACCAATTAAAAGCAGTGAGTAAAGTGCGGTGTGGCGCTTGTAACAATAGTTTAGAAACAAAAATAAAATGATACTGATCATGGAAATATAATTCAGCTTAGAAAAAAATTCAGAAAATTCCCAGAAATAAGACTGTCGGCAGGAATCCCATAATGATTATTCCAGTTTCAAGATCTCTGTCCACCATGANAAATTCCCAGAAATAAGACTGTCGGCAGGAATCCCATAATGATTATTCCAGTTTCAAGATCTCTGTCCACCATGATGATTTCACACAGCAATATAAATGCTCAAATAGTGCAAATCAAAAGTTTGTGCTTTGAGGGATGTCAAAGGTAAAACCACTTGCTGGCTATAAAAAAAATTCTACACTTAATATTACAAACATCATTATTTTAAAGTTTTATATGCATATTGTCTCACGTATACGATTCACAAAGTAAGAACTATGGTTGGTATGTCATATTTTCATAATTACTGNTATTGTCTCACGTATACGATTCACAAAGTAAGAACTATGGTTGGTATGTCATATTTTCATAATTACTGATGTCCAGATCAGACCATAATATAAATGCTGAACTAAAAGTTAAAAAAAAAATGCAGATATACAGGAACCGAACATATCAAACTGTTGTTTTTTCGAAAGAAACATACATAAATGCATNTGGAAACCGTTAAAACATAAATACCAAATTTAATTCAACGTACTGAAACACACTACATCACATTGTTTTTTTTTTTAATTTTGACACAACATATCCACAGCCTTTGCAAGTACGTTTTATCAATGAAGCGCACAACTACCCAAAAACACTAGGTCATTTACAGTAAAAAATACTACGAACCAAATAACTTTTTTAGTCCATTCTATTACTGATAAAAATGGTGGTAACAAGCTGTGCTCACACCATACAGCCACCATACACTGAGAATGTTGCTGCTTCTCCATCTCATCTTCACATTACCAATTAAAAGCAGTGAGTAAAGTGCGGTGTGGTGCTTGTAACAACAGTTTAGAAACAAAAATAAAATGATACTGATCATGGAAATATAATTCAGCTAAAAAAAAAAGTTCAGGAAATTCCCAGAAATAAGACTGTCGGCAGGAATCCCATAATGATTATTCCAGTTTCAAGATCTCTGTCCACCATGATAATTTCACACAGCAATATAAATGCTCAAATAGTGCAAATCAAAAGTTTGTGCTTTGAGGGATGTCAAAGGTAAAACCACTTGCTGGCTATAAAAAAAATTCTACACTTAATATTACAAACATCATTATTTTCAAGTTTCATATGCATATTGTCTCACGTATACGATTCACAAAGTAAGAACTATGGTTGGTATGTCATATTTTCATAATTACTGATGTCCAGGTCAGACCATAATATGAATGCTGAACTAAAAGTTAAAAAAAAATGCAGATATACAGGAACCGAACATATCAAACTGTTGTTTTTTCGAAAGAAACATACATAAATGCATATGTACATAGACATTTTACAAAACAATATAAAGTATTTAACACAAGAACCAAACATACACTTCACAATTCAGGTTACCTGAGTGCTAGCAGATTACAATCATAGTCTGCTATTAATCCAATGAATAACATATGTTTTAGTAGTATGCTAAATTGTAGAAAAAATGTTATACTAAACTACATTGGTGTCAATTACAGCAACTGGAAGCTGTATCAGATTAATTTTTTATTTTTAAAGATTACTCTAGTTTACATTTAAAAACGTGATTTTCAATTTGTTACCTACTTGGTCTATTCTGCACAGAGTCTAGGTTATGTGAACGTCAGTAAATATTGAATACAGTTTCTTTATTTTGCATTTAAAATGTTGATGAACAGAAATACTGTAGTATTTTATTTTTATGTTTTCACGTGTTGTATTTAGTTATGTATTAAGGTTGCTTTGAATTTTAATTATTGTGTTTGGAAGAGTGTTCAGTGTTCTGTAAATATTGCAAATTTGCTTTCGCTATGAATTGTGAGTACAACTTATTTTAATTTTTTTAAAATTTCATTAACTTAAGAATGCTTATTTACTTGACGTATCGCATGTATAAATTTGTCACATGTTTCGAAACATGTCGCGGGCGAGTACCACTCGGCTCTTCAAAAGCACAGACAGAATGTTCTGCAAATCCTAAGGGAGCACAAATCTGGTGTAACGCTCTGAGTGAGTTAAACGTTTTCTGTTAAAAAACTGAAGTAAAATAACTGACGAACATCTCAAATGGAGTGGAAGTTGTACCGTGCAATTAAATCTGCAAATGTTTGTAGAAATGAAGTAATAATTGGGGAATTTATACCTACAGTAAATTTCCGTCACTCTTCCCAGCACTTGGTAGGAACTATGTATTTTAAATAGCAAGTCTATCCTACATACGTGAACTTCTACATCGTTGTCAAATTTGAGTGTTCCAACTTCTTATATGAAATTCAAATTATACACACACATTACCCAGGGAAAGAGTTAATACTGTATGTAAGCACTTTGCGGAAATTTTTTTTCTGAAAACAACATTGAAACTCTGATTATTGAAATGCATATCAGTGAAACTTTATTCAGAGCTAGTGTTTCTTTTATTGAATGCCTACTTATATGAAGTATACTACAGTAACACAAGCAGAAATTGCACGTTTTCACACAATTTACGTGGTTTGATTTGCATTATTTTTGTTATTAATTTTGAAAAGTACCTAAGTTTGTGTGTTTCATCTTGTTATGCTTACACTGTGTGTGTGATTTTACTCTACCAGCCCCTTCTATCACACAAATGTCAGTGAATTAACACATTTTCAATTTTTTCTTAAATAAACTTGAAAAAAAAAGCTGTGTTTCTGCAAAATATGAGCGTATACATTACTTGGCATACATCCAGTTTAAGAATTTCTGTTTTAATAACATACTTTGTAAGATCGTCACAATTCAACGTAACTGATGTATGGATACAAATTATTAAGCCTAAGTCGACGGATGTTATGTTCGGCATGCAATGTTAGGATGCATAGTGACCTGAAAGTAGATCTCAGGGCTCCCAAAAGTGTTCCTTTAAATGTGAACTAACTACACACAACTTCCAACAGTATGAGTCACCGCAACAAACAGAGTGCAACAGGAATGTAAGTGCTGAGAAATAAACAGCTTTTATTAATTTTTTTTAAAGTGTATATTGATTAGTTACTAAGTATTACGTCATTAAAATTGTTAAAAGTATATATAGCATAGAATAACTACTTAAATAAAGACTAAATTTGATACATTGGTAAGGAACGAACTGTGTTCTTCGCCCTAGAGTAGAAGTTTAATAAAACATGTCCACACAGTGTTTAATATTAGGCCAAGTCGTAAAACTGATTTTAACGAAATGTTATATTACACGTACTTTAAATAAGTATGTCTGCAGAATTGGAAACTTCCTTTCATGATAGCTGTCTCTATTTCGTTCTTAATTTGACTTTTTTAAAATTAAATAAGGCAAGCCAAACACACTATATTTTGTAATTTAACCAATGCTTAATATTTTTGCATGGGCAAGAATATGCCACAATTTAGAACCGAATGTTATTTTTACAAAGAAATAAACTCCCAATTATAAAAGGCGTCTCTTCAAAACACCAGCGCACCTTGCGGCGAAAATTTTCTCTAAGGCAAACTCTTCCATAATAAATTTAATTTTGTTCCCAACCCGAGTAGGATGAACCTTACCAAAACCTTATCTCTGTCTACCGATATAATTTAATATCTAACGTTATATTTTTCCTTTTCTTTTTAACGTACTCTAAAACTAAGCGTTAGATGTGAGTCTGCAGTGGGGACGGGAGCTAAGTGTGCCTCAGTACTAAGCCCCATACGCCTACAAGGGAAGGAGTTCATGCAAGGAGACCTGCAGCGCGGCTGCGAGGGATTGGGCTACCATGGCCCGCGGTTTCGCCTTGACAACTTCCCCGAGTGTATTTATAGCTGTACATACTACTACATAAAACTAAGAAGAGAAAGTGAAAAGCCGGCGTAGACACCGTAAAAACCCTTTCGTCAGGAAAGAATTTAAAATTGTTACATGTACCAATAGAAAATGCTACAGAAGACAGATAGGTAGAACCCATTCTCTTTATTAGTTGGGTAGAGAAAATACTAGGAGAGAGGGGGTGGGTTAGTTTCTAACAAACTTTTCCCTGCCATGTAATTATAAAAAGCCATAAACTACCAGTAAAGAAACTACATGTAAAGTTTCGCACATTTTTTTTTGTATTGTAACTAACAATGAAGTAGTGGGTAAAATACGACACCAAGTTTGGTTTGAGAAGACTGCCGCAAGCATGCACCTTGTAGTCTTACTTACCTCAGTGGTGTTTTGTTTTCGATACCTTAGTACAACGGTGTTACACCTCAGGAAATATGATTTTTTTTATTTTGGTACTTTACAATATGCAGAACAGAAATCNCTTACTTACCTCAGTGGTGTTTTGTTTTCGATACCTTAGTACAACGGTGTTACACCTCAGGAAATATGATTTTTTTTTTATTTTGGTACTTTACAATATGCAGAACAGAAATTTCTGTTTTATTTGTGGGTTTTTCTTTTTTAAATACTGACCATAATTTTTTTTTTGCATGGGATAATGTAGCATGAGTAATGCTCTGGAGTAAGGAATTTTTTGTTAACACATCATTGTTCCTCGTGAAAAACAGCTTATTTTGACTTGTAGCACTATTGTACAGAGGTATCGATTTGTGAAGTTGCAACTTGTAATTCCCTCTCTTTTCAATATAGTAAGCTGATGCGTGCTGCATCCCTCCTCCCTTAAGCCAATATTACACGATATCTGCTGCCGTACTTGGTCTTGTGCGCGAGCTGGTATACCAGCAGTTATATGAGCCGCCATGGAAGATTCATATTACACGACAGAAGTTCGCGTACTAGCACTTGAAATCCTCGGTGGGTGTGCAGCGTGTGGTTCGTAGTAGATATGAACTCAATTCGTACAACTTAACACCTGTTAAATTGCGTAGAAAAAAATGTTGAGCAATGGGGGTTTTCCAGCAGGAAGTGGCCCTACGAAACGGTGCCAATTTTACGCCTGTTGGCTGGGTGGTGTTGGGTTAATGGAAGTTTTGAGGGGCGGTGAAAAACATTGTTAGGTGGGTCTGGAGTTGTATACCCGACTAGGCGCAAGACGCCGTCGGCAGGCGGAGTTGATTGCCGCTGCTGCTGCTACCTTGTGTGTAATTACTCTTGCACAAAACTTTACATCACTCTAGGTGAAAACTTTACACGAGTTCCGGCCTGCGGCCCGACAGATAGGCTGAACTACGACAGTACACAGGTGTGCGCAACAATGAATTACTGGCGTGTTAAGCTTCCCTGGGTGCAGAAAAGAACAGGTTCCAGTAAGTTACATCAGACTTGCAGCTAAACTAGCTCGTGCTGGTGGTGGCACGGGGATGGCGACGCCGGGTGGTGCCACGCCGTCCGCGATTCTGGGACTCCCGCCTCAACGATCCCTGAGGGGCGCTTGGACGCCGGGTGTCGTCGGTCTTGCGGGCTCTTGTAGACGCTCCTCCGAGGGAGGTGCTGACCCACCTTCATCCTGCGTGGGGGGTCGGCGGACCTCGACATCGAGGGTCACCGTGATGGGGCACCTGGTGCGGCGTCGTTGTCGACGTCACCCGGTGTTAGGCGCAGAGTGCACCTTGACAGTCTTCCTGCCAAGCCGGACCAGGTAGGTGGTGTGTCCGTTGGCTCGTACAATCACGTGCGGCTCACTCCACTTCGCCGCGAAGCCCGCACAGAAGTCTCTGCGGACTGCGGGTGCGTACGGACGTAGACGTGCTGACCGGGTCGTGGTCGAGGTGGTGGTCGGCAGCCACCGCGCGACGTAACCTCTCTGGCGAGTGCGTGCCTCTTGGTGCTCCCTCTCACGCCGTTCACGTCGGGCGTCACTGCTGACTGGGTCACCGCTGTCTTCTGCTCGCGGGCAGTCAAACTCACCAGGCAGGGTGAGGTTGTGGCCCGGCAGGACGTCGGCAGGTGGTCGGCACAGGTGGTGTGCTGATCGTCCACACGGGGCCGCAGCTGGGTCTTGAGCTCCTGGTTGCGGCGCTTTGTGAGGGCGGGTGGTAGATCGCCGTCTTCCGTTGTTGCTCTTCTAACGTCAGTTTGCTTTGCGCTTTAAGTCATGCGGATGCTCCTCCAAAGCTGCACTGGAAAGCATGGAAGAACTCTTCCCGCTGTAGACCGTAGTGGTTGATAGATTGCCACCAGGAACACGCTTCTCCGGAGAGTTGCGCTCCAACATATGTAGCTAGGCCACTCCTCCACGCATACCCCATAGCGTTGCAGGCGTGCTGTACAGTCACTCGTGAACGCAGATGGGTCCTCTGTAGGTGACCCCGCAATGGTGGGTAGCGACTTGAATCGCGAGGTCGTGGTAACACTGGTTGATCAAGTTGGTTGTTATGACTGCAGCGGTTTAGTGTTGCCTTCCGCTACTTTGTGGCCACGTGCTCGCAGCTGGTGGAACGAAGTTGGACGTGGGAAATTGTCACCGGTTTTGGTTGCGGAAATTGTGGAGCGTGAGTTGGTAGCACTGGAATCATCTTTTAGAGAAGGCAGGCATTGGCTAGTATGTGGCAAGTGGCGGTATGTAAGAGGAAG
>NQII01005261.1:37884-76970 GCA_002778355.1 Clitarchus hookeri | reverse complement strand
GGGGGGGGGGAGATTGCTCAAAGAGGGGTTGCGGTGTCGGTAAGTTTCGGAGGTTTCTGGGTCGAAAAACGCGAAAGGGATGACGTGGGAAAGGGACGTCACACGCAAGGGCGACAACGTAACGCCTGTTATATTGCGTAGGAAAAATGTTGAGCAACTAGGGTTTTCAGAAGGAAATGGCCCCACAGAAGGGCGAGGAATTTTAACGCCTGTTGGCTGGACTGTGTTGGGATAATGGAAGTTTTTGAGGGACGGTGTTAGGTGGGTCTGGAGTTGCATACCCGACTAGGCGCCGTATACCGTCGGCAGGCGGTGTCGACTGCTGCTGATGATGATCTAGGGTACGGCGGGTCGTTCGCCCGATGCTATTCCCCGGGAACAAGGGATGGCTGGCGTCTCTGGGTGCGGAATAGAACCGGTTCCAGTAAGTTACGCCATGGGCTAGCTCGCGAGGCGCGGACTATGGCGGCACTACTTTCAGTTCAACTAAAACACTTGCACCAATAAAGGGACATAGAACCCTTGCATATAACACGCATACATTAATACACAATATTACACTGCACACGAACAAATACAATTTAAATGTGGATGGCATGAAATGAGGGTGAAACAACTGAGGTGAATGTTCAAGTAAACATAATTAAATCACTGAAACGCTGATAGGCGCGGTGCGTCTTTGAGCGTCCACACGCCTGGTGTGTCTTTCTTTTGCTTTTAATTATTTAATCTTAAATTTCCGTATAATTTATGTATGCCGAGTCCATGATAACGCAGCCATGCCCGCCCGAAGGGGGTGGGGGGTGGTATGTATGAGGTTGCGCGGCACTACTATGCACGAGTCGCTGTGCACTGAGAGCGCACTGGTGCCTGTTGATGCGGTGGACGCGCGGCGTGGCAAAGTGTCTGGAAGGCAGGACGCTGTGTAGGCCTGTAAAACACAACTACGATGTCTTACTGTTGCTATATTACTGTTGGTCTCTACGTCTTTTCATCGCTTACTGGTGTAGTTTAATACATTTTCTTGAAAATGGCGTGTAGTCACGAGAGTATGAGAGTGTCAATTTTAATGTTGACGTAAATTATTAACTGTTTGCAAAATGTAGTTTTTTCTTTACATGCCGCTTTATTATCCGCACTAATGTTTTATAAAAAAAAATAAGTGCCCAGCGGAGTTTTGAACTCACGTCTAAAAGGAATGCTCAACCTCGAGAGCAGCGGTGTTTATCACTGTAATACCAGCTCACACGCTAATTGAGGTCTTTAAATACTGGAGTTATACATAATAACTCGAATTAATTTTCTTTGGTGTAGGTGATGTTTGAAGCACTCGGGACACTTGTTTCAAGTAGTAGACACGGGGAGCGCCCCACGCTGTGAAACTGCGATGCGATTGGCCAGGTACGAAAGCCCCGGTACGGAACCTGCCACGAATGATAGGATGTGTCCGTTTACCAAACGTGGTATGAAATCTGGCCTTGCAAATAGGGAAACGCCATGACGGTCGCCATACTAGCAGGTATAATGGCCGCTATGACGAACCGCAGCGGGGCCGCGGTAGCTGAGCGGTTAGCCTGCTCGCCTCCCACCAAGGTGAACCAGGTTCACCGGGTCGCTCCCGGATTGTCGCAAGTGGTAATCATGCCGCTCTTTCATTCCGGCGATGCTCCATACTCGCCTCAATCACCCTCATCAGTTCTCAAGACTTCGCTGTTGAGAGCCGCCCGAATATCATCACTCACTTCACTTACCTCTACCCCTGCCAGCTCAACGTGCCGGGGACGTAAATTACCTTTAAATTATTATTTAGGCCGGGCACCCAATTCACCCGTGTAGGCTGGTGGCAGGCCATTTGCGCCTCGAAAGAGGGTTGTGTGTTCTATATAAAATTTCAACGCTGTGAATAGCGGTGTTTTTATTTCACAACCGGTCGCTCCTGCCTGCTGGCAGGTGCGAAATTTAAACAGAAAATCTCATGTTAATAAAATTTTTAGGAGAAGATCCCCACGAGCGCATATTTTCAACATAGATTGTCAGTATGTACTTTTTTGTAAAACATAAATTTTAAGAATTCCTTGCAAACAGACTATATATGTCATGGAAACATCTCCGTTGCAGGGAACTTCTCCTAAAAAATTCTCAAAGAATATATTTTTGTTTGAAATGCCTATCTTTAAAATTTACACACTGAGGCTAAATTTCTTTAGCGTGGGATTTCCTATTTAAATTTCGCAACTGCCAGCCGGTAGGCAGGGACCCTAAGATGCCGGAAAGGCAGTCTACCCCTTCCAATGTTGTATCTGTGCCATAACCATGAATGACTGTGTTTTCGGGTGTGTGAGCTAGTCCACGGAACAATCTCACTTTACATTAGCGGCGTGTGTATGGAAGAGCTAACACTCTCAGTAGGCAGGCATATTTGGGATTATTCCAGCGTCTTCAGCATTGCAGCAGAGGGTTTCAGAAAAAGCCACGAGGGCCAATGCCTAGGGGCAGTGATATTTCGCGAAAATATTTCGAGACAAGATAAAGTCCAAAGCACTGTAGGGTCGCCCAGCTTCTTTGATTGGCTGAAAAATGTTCTGGCCCGTGTTAACCGTTTGCGCACGAATCACGAAGGTTCAGTGTCGGAGTTACTTAGTCCTGAGTGGCTTGGTCAAAGACGGACACGGCACCAGCAGCCAATGGAGGTATAACAACAACTGAGGTGTGTATATAGTATTGAAGTTTACTGTGTGGTCCGATTTTTACGCGAAAAGTCACTGGCCCTACCGATGCCCTACTCCCTTTACCGTATGATGGGATGCCTCGTCGCATCGCTGCCTGTACAGCCGCAAGAGCAAGATCTACCTCATGTTGAGTGCGTGCCCTGTGGATGTTAAACAACGCGCCCTCTACGCGTGAAAGATTGATCACTACTAATCTGTACTATCATATATCAGTCTGTGATAGCTTAAAGCTTCATGTAAGGAAAGAGAGTGTAGCGATTTCCACGACCATCCGTGTATTAACGTCGTTTGAATTCAACTGAGTTGCGCGGAGTTTGCCGTGATATTGCGACATCCACATTCTCTGAAGGCACTGGCGACGAAATATTACTTCGCCAGCAGTTTCAATAAGGTTCTACGCAGAGGTACTAGAAATAACTACTATAAGTGTGTAGTTAAATCTGTCGGATTTGATGGAAACTTCAAGTCAAAGTTACACAGCTTTCGACTGGTGCAATCTCCACTGTGCGATGTCTGTGGAGAGTATGACACTGCACAGCATGTCATCACAAGCTGCTTGGAAATAGAAGACATCAGGAGCTGGCTGAATGGGAAAACGGAAGAAATGGGCATTCGCTTGGACCTAAACAACGTGACGGAGAACAAAGTTCTTAATAAACTATGGAATGAATTTGCCACCAAGATAGGAAAAAAGATTGGAAGAGTTTGACAACTGGTAAAGAGGGCAAAATTCTGACGACCCATAAAGGGGTACTCAGGTAAAGACTTACAAAAAGGAAGTCGGAGTACTCTAGATTGGCGAGGAGGACAGGTTTTTTTAAAGAGAAAACTGGTAGAATACCGAGTTACGGCAAGAAAGGAAAGAGAATGAATGGCCCGAAGAGACAAGAGGAGAAAGTGCCGTGCACTGCCTTACTCATGAGTACAGTTGCAGTGCGGGAGGATGGAGGGTGCGCTGGCCTTCGGGCCTTAAAAACCTGTCGGATTTCATCGTGGGTAACCAAGTCCCACGGTTACACATCTAGTTTGCACAGTACAGCGGAACGACGGAAACACTGCAAGCCACTCCAGTGTCTTGCGCGTAGGGGCGATGGTGCGCGAGGCGCGCGTGGTAGTGTCGCCCTTATCGCCCCCTCGTTTATGGGCCTCAAGAGAGAAAAACAGCTTCAGGTACACATGAGCCTTAAAAGGGCAGTATCCCTTCCAGATTGGATTTATTTTTGTTTATACCGTAGCTTAGTCTTCATATCAAATATTTGAAAACGTGGGCTATCAGGGCGTAGGGCATACCTTAACAGATTTTTTTTTTTAGTCTACAATATTTTGTCCACGTGGTTTTGTTCCATCTGTAACCGTAACAAAGATTAACTCGATATATTCTTTTTCAGTCTCGCGTGAGTAAATACAGACTGAAATCAGTCCATTCTTGTTTCAGAGATTCTGTAAAGTAGTCCTGTATATAATGATAATATTTGAGTTTTAATAGCAGAGCTCAAAAGTAAGATATAAAGGGAATATAAATAAATACAACAAGACAAGGGTGCCACCACGATTGCCCTTTCAGATCCACTTTAATTTACGGTTTTAGGTGTTGCAAACAAAGAATTTTATGATGCATACTGTACTTAAGTCGACACAACACGTGTTTCGTTGTCACAGCCAATGAGCTGTAGGGTGTATGTTCGGCCTCGGTAATATGAACCAATGATGACCTAGACTAGTAAGATGGTTTGCGAACAATTTACCCACAGGTAAGATCATTGGTCATTGAGCTTCGCTGTGCGCAGTACACTGGGTCAGTGGGTTAAGGTAGCCGCCTGGTTGAAGGATTTTTGCACGTCTGAGGCCTTAAAGTGTTGGAGCGCTAGGGGCGACCGAGATATGCGAATCAACTCTCTCGTCGCCTCTACGCGCAAAGCTCTGAACTGGCGCGCAGTCCCACCGTCGATAACGCGCCTCTATGAGACTTTCAGCCGAGACCCTACCATTTTATGACGTAATAATAATAATAAAAAAAAAGGTTTGATGCACGTCCCTATTCCTTTTTTTTTAAATGTTTTGTACCAGATTGTTTATGCCTAAAAATGACCGTGAAAACACCCGTTTGGGCTATTTCACCATCACAAAAACATGCTTTAGAGAGAAATGGAGGAACTGGAAAACGTATACAGACGGGTAACGTTTCTTAAATGCTATTCGTAAGCAGACCTCACTGAGACACGTTGGGCGGCGGCCACCTTAAGGCGAGTACGTACTTCTCTCCCAGCGGATGTCCTCGATGGGGTATCCGGCGACGGGGCACTTGAGCTGCAGCGTCTCCCCGGCCACCGCAGTCACCTTGGGTATCAGCCTGATGTACGGCAGACCTGCGGACACACAACACACTGTCGCAGCTCGTCTCTCAGTTGCAGCCTCTCAGCTGACAACTCGCCTCCTACCTGGGCGGGGTCGCTCCCGGATCTCCGCATGTGGGAGTCGTGCCGAGCGATGCCGCTGGTCAGCGGGTTTCCTCGGGGGTCTCCCGTTTCTCCCACTTTTGCTCCGTACTCACCTCACTTCACCCTCATCGACTCTCATGTTGAAAGCCTCCTATATATATATCCCCCTCTCACTCTCTCTCCCTCTCTCCCTCTCCCCATCTCTCTTTCTCTCTCACTCTCTCCCTCTCTCTCCCTTTCTCTCTCACTCTCTCTCTTTTTCTCTCTCTCCACAGAGTAGGTAAAATCACAGAAACTAAATTGATGTGGACATAACCATTCTCCTATTGGCTGCGCGAGACACTGAGAATAGCCTTTTGTGTCTGATTGGCTACTGCATACTGTGAAACGTCGCCTATTTGCTGGACTGCCGGCTGGCGTGTAGGTTATAATCCATTCACGACGGTTACTTCATACTTTCCTGAAGCCCTGCTGAAGTACTAACTTCAGGTTATTCCTCCGCCTCGTGCAAACAAAGTTTAACTAACTCTAGAAAAGTTACACCAAAGCGACGACGCACTACATTTGTGCGCACTCAGTTCAATATAATTTTTGAGTGAGAGCTATTTCTTACTAGGCATTGCCAGCACACCTGTTCCCTCGCCGTATTCATTCATATTAGTTATAAATGGAATGTTATAATTAATAGATAAAATGCATAAAAAGGTTATGACGCTAGCATATTTAGGAAACAACCAAACCCGTCAAAGATGGGATAATTTTCCAAAGCTTTGGTTTAAAAAAAAAAAAGAAGTGATGAAACAGCGAATATACTGTGTTTCTCGTGTGCGACTGGAGTTCGCGGTATAAAGCGACTATCTCACATCTCAAGTATAGTATATTTGCAGTTTCTTCACACTATTGAATCTAACCTTTGAAAAATCATCCCATGGATAACGTGTTTGGTGATTTCCTAAACATACAAGCATTTTGTACTTCTGTTAACACAAAAGTACCTTATTTTTTGGTTAAACAGAACTTTTACTTATATCTTATCTATAAATTATAATATTTTATTTATAAATAATAAAAATAAAAATCAGTGAGAAAACAGGTTGGCGATGCTTAGTAAGAGATAGTGTGTTGGTAATACCTAGTAAGAGACAGTGTGTTGGTAATACCTAGTAAGAGACAGTGTGTTGGTAATACCTAGTAAGAGACAGTGTGTTGGTAATACCTAGTAAGAGACAGTGTGTTGGTAATACCTAGTAAGAGACAGTGTGTTGGTAATACCTAGTAAGAGACAGTGTGTTGGTAATACCTAGTAAGAGACAGTGTGTTGGTAATACCTAGTAAGAGACAGTGTGTTGGTAATACCTAGTAAGAGACAGTGTGTTGGTAATACCTAGTAAGAGACAGTGTGTTGGTAATACCTAGTAAGAGACAGTGTGTTGGTAATACCTAGTAAGAGACAGTGTGTTGGTAATACCTAGTAAGAGACAGTGTGTTGGTAATACCTAGTAAGAGACAGTGTGTTGGTAATACCTAGTAAGAGACAGTGTGTTGGTAATACCTAGTAAGAGACAGTGTGTTGGTAATACCTAGTAAGAGACAGTGTGTTGGTAATACCTAGTAAGAGACAGTGTGTTGGTAATACCTAGTAAGAGACAGTGTGTTGGTAATACCTAGTAAGAGACAGTGTGTTGGTAATACCTAGTAAGAGACAGTGTGTTGGTAATACCTAGTAAGAGACAGTGTGTTGGTAATACCTAGTAAGAGACAGTGTGTTGGTAATACCTAGTAAGAGACAGTGTGTTGGTAATACCTAGTAAGAGACAGTGTGTTGGTAATACCTAGTAAGAGACAGTGTGTTGGTAATACCTAGTAAGAGACAGTGTGTTGGTAATACCTAGTAAGAGACAGTGTGTTGGTAATACCTAGTAAGAGACAGTGTGTTGGTAATACCTAGTAAGAGACAGTGTGTTGGTAATACCTAGTAAGATACAGTGTGTTGGTAATACCTAGTAAGAGACAGTGTGTTGGTAATACCTAGTAAGAGACAGTGTGTTGGTAATACCCAGTAAGAGATAGTGCTTATGCAAAATGTTATTACACCGAGTGCACACGAATGCGCTGCGCTGCCCTTTGGCGTAATTTTCTAGACTCGGTCAAGCTTCGTTTGCACGAGGCAGAGGGATATGCTGGAAGTAGAACTTTGGCAGGTCTTCAGAAAAGTTGGAAGTGACCTTTAATGGAGCATAATACTCTGTGGCGAGTATGTGAACGCATGATTGCACCGCAGAGGTGGTGGAGGATCTTCGTTATTACGGGGTCAAGGGCCAAGATAGACCAAAATACTTGTATTTTAAAGTAAGTCCAACACTAACAAGTATCACAACTTCCCAGAAAAATTCTTACTATCTTATTGAGGCTTACTCAAAACTTACTTAATAAGCCACATATACATTTTGTTCTTTATTTAAACGTCATAGTTGATGTCGTTTATATAGGTTGCTCATGTTAAAGTGAGCACTTTTGAGGAACTAGTTACTTTTTCCTTCCAGCCATTTTTTATCCTTTAGGGGCAGGGCGCTCACCTCCCACCACGGTGATCTGGGTTCGATCCCCGGCGGGTTCACTCCCGGATTTTCACATGTGGGAATCGTGCTGGACGATGCCACTTGCCGGCGGGTTTTCTCGGGGTACTCCCGTTTCCCCCGCCCTTGCATTCCAGCACAGCGCCGCTCCATTCTAGGGTTTCATTTCTATCATGCCCGGGGATGACGGTCACCTACGGGTCCCAGCTGGAAAGACCGTCACTCGGAGGGTGTTGCCTTGCCCTGGGTGCACTCCCCACACGCCATTATTATTATTATTTATCCTTTAACCACCTTTTAAATTAATATTGCCATGTAAGTAGTAAACACAGCGTGTGTATTACACCATGCCGCCTGGTTAGAGCTCGTTCCTACAGAAGAAAGGGAGCGATAAGGACCACATTGGCACGCGCATCAAGTGTCGCATCGCCTTTGGGCGCAAGGCAACGAACTGGCGTGTAACCTTTCCACCGAATCGTTTTTTCTATCGGACTTCAAGCGGCGAGCATATAATCTTATTGGTGGAAAGCCTCTAGCAAAGATCAATTCTGCAGTAAGTACGAGATGAGTATAAAAGAATACCCCAACTTTGAAGGTCTATAATATCAAAACCAAACAACCTACAACCTTGGTTGACCAATCAAGTGAACCGTGGAACCGTGAAGTTTGTTTACCATACATTCATAAATGTTCAATGTTACCACCACGAGCGGCCCGAACGACATCTACGTGATAATCAAACTCGTTCCACGCTCTTGTCAGCATGTCCGGTGTTACGGTTTGGATGGCGTCCGTAACTCTCGGCTTGAGGTGGTGAGAGGGAAGCGAGTTCGCATTCGACACGTCAATGTGAAGGGGACGGTCTGATGTTTCCTTTATGTGCCGAGAGATGGCACTGGGAGCGTCTGTCGTCGCACTATGAGCGTGTGTTGTGTGTTAGTCCACATCACGATGGCGACGGAACAACAGAAGGCGTTCTGTGTTATTCAGATTGCTAAATGTGAATCGGTTACGACTGTTCAACGTGAATTCCGTCGCATATACGGACGTCGTCCTCCCAATAGGTGGAGTATTGTACATTGGTTAATCAAACTTCAAAGTTCCACGGTTCATTTGATTGGTCAATCAAGGTTGTGGGTTGTTTGGTTTTGATATTATAGACCTTGAAAGTTGAGGTATTCTTTTATACTCATCATGTATTATATATCAGTTTTTTCTTGTACCCGATTAGAGTATTTTGAGATACAGCAGTTTAAAAGGGCCGTTTTTAACCACGTTGGAGGGCTTAGAAGTAATATTTCTAGTGCGCGCAAACGTCTTGAAAGTGAGATTCCGTACCCGTCTGAAGAGGTTTTTCTTTTCGTAAATTAGCACATTAGACACGCGTAAAATATTTTCGTAAAAAAAAAACGGATTTCCCAACACACTACAACGCATTTCAAGCGCCTTAACGCTAAAATAAAAAATATTTATTGACTATTATTTCAAACGAGGAAGCTTTCAAAAGTGCTCAATTTACTGTGAATAGTCTATATTCTATAAATATTGCACTATTCTACTGAAAGCATATTTGAAAATAATCCTCAATTTTTTTTCTTTAGGCGCGGTGTTGGTTTAAAAACAAAAGCCGTAGTTGTAGTGTGGGTTTATTATTTCTTGTGATAAGCTGACCCTTACAGCGGATTACTGGAGAGTCATTTGACCCCCCGTGACCCGCTGCTTCCGCCGCCCGTGATCGCACGGATGTTCAGCAGAAGTGTGTTGGGTCCATGACGCGTGACTCCTGGCACCACGAGAGCAGAACAACCGCCTACAAGAAGGGGGAGGTTGGTTGGGAACGGCATCTCGGAAGGGTTATTCAATTTGTCCTCGCCAACCCTTTGCGCGTCCGACGGCGTAGTCCGCCTGATGGGGAGGGGTACGGGGGGGTGTGTTCCCTCTTCTCCTGCCGAGATTTATTCATACATTCGGCGCGCAATTACCCCTCCCTTCCCTGCTGCCACCCCTTGCCACCGGCTCGTCCGGGTGTCGTGGACTTCTTACTCTTGCGTCCGTGTCGGGGGAAAAAAATTCCTCGTTTCACACAGTTAGAAAAAAAATGTCCTTAAGGCGCCCGTCTACCTGGAACTTTTTCCCACGTCTAGGCCGAGAAGCGCGGGAGCGATAAGGGCGACACTGCCACGCGCATCAAGTACGCCATCACCGCTAAGCGCAAGGCTCTGAACTGGCGTGCAGTGTTCTCGTCGTGCTGCGTGTACCTATGGGACTTTCAGCGGTGACCATATTATTTTATTAGTGGGAAGTCTTTAGGAAGGTTCAGTGCAGGCGCCTATAGTAGTTTTGTATGTATCTGATGCGTGAATTTTGAGCTACAGCGCCTTGGAAAGGCCGTTTTTAGCGGTTTTGGAGTACTCTGAATTGATGTTTCTAACGTACGTGATATTTTGAAAGTACTTAACAGCTCTCGTCTGAAGTGTGTGTTCTTTTCGTAGATAAGTACATTGGACGCACGCTTAATAGTTTCGTTGAAAAACGTGTATTTCTAACACTCGGCAATGCAGTTCAAGCGCCAGGTAGACGGGCGCCTTAAGGCACCCGCCTACCTGCCGCTTGAACTGCATTGCCGAGTGTTTCAAGAACTCGTTGTTTCCGCGAAACTATGAAACGCGCGTCCAATGTGCTGATTTACGAAAAGAACACGCACTTCAGACGAGGGATGTTGAGTGTTTTCAAGACGTCACGGAATATTAGAAACACCATTCTAGTGTAATTCAAAAATGGCTAAAAACGGCTTTTTAAAAGTGCTGTATCTCAAAATATACGCATCAGATACATACAAAACTACTATAGGCGCCTGCACTGAACCTTCCTAAAGACTTCCCACTAATAAAATAATACGGTCACCGCTGAAAGTCGCATAGGTACACTTGCGCTTAGCGGCGATGGCGTACTTGATGCGCGTGGCAGTGTGACCCTTATAGATCCCGCGCTTCTCCGCCAAAATAAGAGAGAAACGATGCAGGCAGGAGGGACCCTTAAACGTATACAGGTAATTAATTACCCAGAATATCCTTTAAAACTATGGTCGTTACTGGTAGAGTCCCGAAAATGTTGCGAATTCATGTGAGACCACGTTAAACTTCAACTACATGTGCATTCGAGTTTCTGCATCTATTAGATTGCAGAGGCGACACAGGGTAGTGGTTCATTTGACGTGGACATACTCGTTTTATAATTGACTGCGCGAGGCTCTGCAAATGGGCCGTGTTTCTGATTGGTTACTGCGTTCTGCTAAAGATCCCCTATTGCGATATGTAAGCCTTTTTTCATGGCAGAAATGAAAGTCAATATTTTGTTGCAAATTTATAAATTTGACTGTTGAAACACAAATTTGGTCGTTGAAAAGTGTCAAAGGCAGCGAAAATCGATGTAAGCAGCCCTCTGCATACGATGTTCATTCTTTTTATAAAAAACAGTGTTTTAAAGTATAGCGGAAATGCTGAATCTTTTCTGGAAAAGATTGCCGTATTGAAACCCTACAGTCACCGCTTGAAGTTCCGAGGAAACAGAACACACGCCGTCGCAATGCTTCTCTATGGCATGATGTGACCTTGAGACGTGTAGCAGTTTTTACTAAGGAGCCCCCCTCCCCCCTTCTCTGGATAAATTCATGTCAATGAAATTAGAATGTGGGTTGGTTCATAGACCGTATTTCATTTTGGAATATAAAAGTCTAACCGACTCGTTTGTAATACCTAAAAAGGTTCTTCTTCTTAAAAATGCTTGAAACATACAACAAAAAGCCCACGAAATTTTGGTACTTGCAATTGGCTATTCGTGTTTTCCACATATGTATTCTACATAACTCTTATAAATATGTAGTAAAAACAATTGTTTGGAAAGTGTGACTGAGTCAAAGTACCATTGCATATATGTACCTTTTTTTCCACAGTTTTACTCTGTACACGGAGATAAAGGTTTGTTGCAACCAACAAAATAAACAAAACCTCTGTGATGAATCAAAGAAATTAGACTGTAAACAAAATATTTAGTTGAATCAACTGTATATATTTGCTTGGCCAATCATTTGATTTACTTGCGTTAGGAAATACAGGTCAAGAGTTAGTTTGTAATTTTTGTGACATTTGGGATAGTAACGGTGTTTATTAATAATAGAAAAATCCTGATAAAACAATTTTACCAGGACACTAAAAAACAAAGCTGTAAGACATGAAATATTTATGTACGTACGTTAACCCAGTATTTGAATTCATATGTATTTAAAACTATTCTTATTTCATTAATATTCACTTTAACTTAGGCTACTACGGTGTAGTGTTCGCGAACTGTCTACCTGGTCTCGAACCTTGGTCGAACTTTCACTTGTTTTTTTATAATAACCGTAATTGTTTAATGTACGTAGGGCCAACGAAATCTTTAGCTGCACCAACAAAAGCTTACAAATTTGGGGCAAACAAATAAGAACGACAAAATAATTTGGTTTCTACAACAAAATATTTTATTGCCACTATAAAAACCAATTAATCTGGTTGCGCCAAATAAAACTTTGTTTAATTCGACGAAACCTTTTTCTTAGGTGGTGTTCCAATTGTCGCGTGACGTGTTTTCGTGATTTGCGTTTTGCGTTTTTTTTGTCAACTTCGAAGCAGACGATGCGTATTGCACTCGCAATAATTATTTCACAAAGCAAGTTGCTGGAATATTATTGAAATAGGTATTTTTCTCCAGGCACAATTTCACATCATATTTATTTTATGTTGTTTATTTTAAACATCCCTCTGACAACTTTTGGGAATAATTACTATTCATTTTTAAGACTTGGTGTACATTTAATTTTGGAATAATGACAACCCGAAAATAATAGTAGCGTGGCATGCTAGACAGTTGAATGTCGCGGTGCTCCGGCTGAACCTTACAAAATGCTAAATACAAATTACGAAAAACAAAACTCGAAACGAATTGGAACACGACCTCAGCCTACGTAGCTTTTATAAACATACGGCGAAAATAATTTTCATGGAAAATATGAAGTAGTCGCAAACTATTTGGAATTTACACTCGCGATAAATGAACACACGTGAATGTTGTTACCCACCCCCCTGTCTGCGGGATATTTTGTACAATTACAATGAAACAATGGCAATTAAAAAAAAACCCGATCTTGACACGAACCAGCAGAATAAAAAGTGTTAGGCGTTCTTCTAGAACCAAATTTGCCCCGCAGTTTAATTCACGTGTGCTTCAAAGTTCCAGTTAAACTGGGTGCATTTGCAATTCGAACAGTCGCGGGCGCGTTTTCGCAGTGAACGAAACGTAACCACGGGGGAAACATTTCCAGTCTCGAAAACTTCGCTATTGCTTCGGGGACCGGGGGGACTTCCTGACGTCATTACTGGCTCGTGAGCGAAACTACTCTTCCGAACGACACTCCACGAGAACTTGCTCCCACTGTATAGCACACTTGCATTCACACAGTCGTTCGTCTAGTTCCATTTTACACTCATGAAAACTTGTACGGGTTCTTTCCCGGTAAACTGAGAATTCGTGAAAACCCTGGTTAAGGACCCTGCCTACCGGCTCGCAAATGAGAAATTCAAATAGGAAATCCCATGTCGTAGAAATTTCACCTCGGTGCGTTACAATTTTTTCTTCGCGAATTCTTTAAGGGAAGATACCTACGAGCGTATATTTTAGATGAAGATAGTCAGTATATTTTAAAAATTTCGTACAAACAGGCTATATGTTATGGAAACATCTCCGCTGTAGCGAAGTTCTCCTAAAAAAATTTGTGACGAAGACATTTTGTTTGAAACGCCCATCTTTAAAATTAACTCACTGATACGAAATTTCCTTAACGCGGTATTTTCTATTTGAATTCCGCAGCTGCCAGCCGGTAGGCAGGGGCCTTAAGATCTGCTTGTATGCACATTGTGTATTCTTAAGCCATATGTAAAATTAACATTGCTGCGGGACTGATCACTTTATTCATGTGTCGGTCAAGTGAAACTGTAAAATTATTATACAATTAAATAATTAAAAATTTACTAATCATAATTTTTTACTTATATGCGTTAAAAAAACAGAAAGCAAAAATAATAATTTCAGTATTCACAAAGATTTACAAAAACACTTTTAATTCGACGTTAAGACATGTAACTATAGGCTATTTACGGTAAAGTGAGCACTTTTGAAAGCCCTCTCAATTGGAATAATAGTCAATAAAGATATTTTGTTTTAGCCTTAGACGTTAACTTCCGAGTGCGGTGGTGTATACACACTGTGTTTATTACTTACACGTCAATATATTTTTTTATTTTAAAAATGGTTACGGGATAAAAAATGGCTAAAAAAAAAAAAGTAACTAGGGCCTCAAAAGTGGTCACTTCACCGTGAACAGCTTATACTTTCCCTCCTTCATTACCAACCCTGACTCGGCGCTTGTCAGCTAGAGTGCCCGTTAAAATACACGCAGGTAGAGGCAGTGATATTTTTCAAAATTTGATTTCAAAAGTGCTCACATAACAGCGAACGGTCTATAGCGAGTGCAGGGTGCGCACGCAAAGGGGAGAGCTGAAGGGGTTGCATCCCTCCCCAAAAATAAGTCAAAATATAAATACATTTAAACAAATTTTGGAAAATCAGCTGAAAATTATTTGCTGAAAACTGAAAAAAAACTATTACAATAAGTTTCCCTTGAGTATGCACTTGAAATTTAAATATTTTTTACATTGTGAAAAAGGTATTTCTTACTGTGCAAAAAGCTCACTTTAGAAATCAAGGTTCAACCCCTCCCCAAAATAAAATCCCGTGTACACAACTGCGCGCGCTTGTGTGTATCAGTTTGTAGTTGTATGTGATTACTCATTTTATCTTTATTAGAACGGATCAACATGTGCAACTTGACTAAGCGTTGGCCTACTGTGACAAGTCATTACTTCCTCTTTCGATACAATAGTTACAAAACGGCAGAATTGTCATGAATTATTTAATATTTAGGCTACTCACAGTTTACAACGTCGTATCAATCCGTGCAGTCATCGTTAAAAATAAACTGAATTTCTCTGAGTAGCACGCATCTATGTTTTTTTAATTAAGTACGCACGAATGTGGTGCGTTGTCCCTCTGGTGTAATTTTCTAGACTTGGTTAAAGTTTGTTTGCGTGATGCGGAGGAATATCCCGAAAGTAGAACTTTAACAGGACTTCAGAAAAGTTTGAAGTTACCGCGAATGGACTATACACGATGTTTTTGGTTACGTAAATACATATAAATTAAATATGATATTTGAAAAAGAATGAGGCAAGCAGTTTACCTTAGGTTATAGAAACTTATTACAAACTTAAGGTGTAAATGGACACCGTCTGTCTACTCAGGGGGGCGACGACCGCCCTGAAAATTGGAGGGGGGCAGGGGGGTCAACCAACCCCCTTGTCATCCCTCACCACTTTCCCAAACTCGACATCTGTGTTCTGAAATGGAATGAACTTCAAACACATACGTGCGTTTGTACTGCAGTTGTCGCTGGACCACAGTTTGTTCGGCACACCCTGGATAGTCTATTCACGGTTACTTACAACTTTTACGAAGCCCTGCTTAAGAACGATTTGTAAGTCCTTCGGTCAGCTTGTTATAAACTCCTTTTTTTTTGGTCTATGGGTAGGGGGCAGTGATATTTCCCGAAAAGATTTCAAGACAAGATACAGTCCAAAGCACTGTAGGGTCGTCCAGGTTCTTTGATTGGCTAAAAAAAAATGTTCTGGCCCGCGTTGACCGTTTGCGCACGAATCACGAAGGTTCACTGTCGGAGTTACTTAGTCCTGAGTGGCTCGGTCAAAGACGGACACGGCACCAGCAGCCAATGGAGGTATAACAACAGCTGAGGTGTGTATATAGTATTGAAGTCTACTGTGTGCTCCGATTTTTACGCGAAAAGTCACTGGCCCTAGCTATGGGAAATAAATTAGGTAAAAACTTAAGTTTTCATTTGGTATCAAAAAAAACTTTTCCAATATTATTTTTAACTGCGAAGTGTCACACGTGACTGCTGGCACTTTCAGAAAGCTTTGTGAAATGTATGAACAGTAGATAATATGCTTTCAGATAAAATTAATTTAATGAAAATGTTCTTGCAGCAAATATTGATTCTCATACTTGTGATGATGCCTGGACACAATTGTGTTGTTTGGGGGTAGCAGGGGGAAAGGAACAGACCCTAGTGCCCATCCCTTAGCGCCCTTTCAAGAACTCAAATTTCTCTTCAAATTTATTATATACAATTCCTTAAATGTTGTGTGATGTCACTGTGGCGTCATAATCGTGGCCGTTTAGTCTTTCAAGCCATTGGATGACTCAAATTACTACAAAACGTTTCGTTTAGAACATGTTCTATATATTCTTGAATCCAATTTTTCAACTAGCACAACAAATTATTCAAACAGTATAAAATATAAAGCGAATTGTCTGAATACAGTGATTTATATGCATTTAAGCTACAAAATATTTGAATATATTAATTTCATTAAAGTAAATATATCATCTTAGAAAAAAAAATGTTTGTTTTGATTCTGAAAAAATTATTTTCGAATAGTGTATGGTTTCTAGATGTTAAAAAAAATATTTACGAAACTTAATTATAATTTTTTTAAACTGAAATATTTGCAAACATAATTTAAGTTGCCACTTCAATATTTATTGAATACAGCTGCATGTGTGAAAAGCTTTACAAAACTTTGAAGCAATAATTGAATTCAACATAACAGAAAAAATACATGTGTTCGAAGTCTAGCTTTTCCTGAAATGAATTAGCGAAATTTTCTCGTCCCTACCAATGAAATATTTGATCGTGCGAAATAGCCTTTAGTTCACCCCAGCCGCGGGTCATGAACTCGCTCGATATCTCACACCAGTAAAGAAGCTTTGAAGTCGGCTCCAACAGCTAGCCGGACCACCTTAGACTCTCGTCCTGGCTTCACGTCCGTACATCAGAGAACTCTGGCCCGCTCGATGCTGCAGGGAAGAAGTGGAAAACAGCGGCCCTGGGAGGGGGGAAGGGTACCTGCAAGAGATCGTGACCTTTTACCTGCTCTCTTGCCGCCGGTGGACNCCCCCCCCGTCTCACCCAGGACTGGTTATTCTTAATATAAACCGAACACGTGCTCTCGTGAAACGATTTGGAGTGTCGAATTACTTTTCTGCATTCCCAGATCAAGGACGTTCCCGGAATGTTTTATTCCTACTTCATCATTACGGGGAGGGGTGGGGGATGAGTTTAATTTGAGTATGAATACCAGCCCCAGTAGTTAGACCAGAATTTTTCATTTACAAAATAAAATAAAAGGTGTGTCGAGGGTTGATATAAAATATTACTATGGATAAAAAAAAATTCACGCGTGTTTGTAAATGATAGTTTAAAAGTAAAACAATGTTTTAACTTTGTAATTCGTACGTAAGGAGATATGAGCTCCAATAGAAAAACCTTCAAAGCACCCACCCCCAAAAAAAATCGTAGCCTGCTTCCCAATTAAGGGTACAGGGTGTACATCCCCCCTACCTGTTCTAGTGGGGGCAGCGGTGGCTTAGTGACTACACTACTTGCATCCCACCTAGGCGAACCGGGATCGATTCCCGGATTTCCGCGTGTGTGAATCGTGCCGGACGATGCCGCTGGTCGGCCGGGATTTCTCGAGAATCTCCCGTTTCCCCCCCGCCTCCCACACTCACCTCGCTTCGCCCTCATCGGCTCCCAAGAACTCGATGTTAAGAGCCGCCAAAATCTCTCCGCTCCTAATTTTAATAAAGGGCATCATGGTGAGAGTAAATGAGCATCCGAACTGTTTGTGTTCACCAAGTTGCCTTGATATGTCGTATAAAATTCTCAAATGAATTGTGACGAAACATTTCTAATACTTATATACCGCTTCGTTTCTGGGTTATATAGACTTATCTCTATCTTTTACGTTTAGGTTTTTATCGCACCAAAATGAAATTTAAAAAAAAAACAACAAATAAATCTTAAGAGAGTTGCCTAAAGACCATACCCATCCTTTCCTCAACGGAAGCGTTTAAAGGAATGCCTTCTCCTAGGCTGGATACATTGTTTCAGTTATTGGAACAGCATATTTCGAGCAGACAGCTGAGGCCTGAGCATAATGGGTACTGTGGATAGGGTTGCCACCCGTACTTTATAATAAAGTATTGTACTCTATTTCGGTTAAACGTACTTTATACTTTATGAGGACAATAAAGTACGTGAAAATACTTTATTTTACCTATTTCGACATTTGAAGGTTTTATTTAATTGTTTACGAAAAAAAATAAAAAGGTAAAGCGAATATTGCGTGGAACAGAACGCATCGCGTCGATAAAATTAAATGCAAAGCAGCACTGTCGCTTTTGAACGTAACCTAAAATGTCAATGTCAAATAACATTATCATGTCAACTTGTCCACTTGTGTGTGTAACTTGTGTTGCTGTTGGTTTTGGAAAATTTCGAAGTTCAAATTATTGTTTTCCGTTTTTGCTTGGTGTGTAGTGTTGTACGTATAAATTGTGTGTGATAATTCTTCAGTTATGGATGCAGATAACTGTATATCTCTAAGTACACCTAAAAACGATTACTGGAATCGGATCATACTTTCGTTTGTTTTGCTTCCGTTTTCATGTTTTCGGACACCCTTTTTAGAATTATTTATATATTTAAATATGATCACAGATTGTAAAGACGCCGTGAAAACGTTCTTTGAAAATAAATATTTGTTAGATGTTGCCAGAAGCAACAAAAAATATATACGGAAAAAAAAATAGTAGGTTAAATAAATAATACTCTATTTTAAGATGTTGTACTTTTTTTTTACCTTAGAAAGGAAATGTACTCTATTTGCTTGAAAAAAAGGCGGCAACCCTAACTGTGGAGGCCAGTAAACATGACTCTGAGTCCACAAAAAAAAAACCTCAATGCATTCCCCATATTCGCTAGAAGATAACAGCTCCTTAACTACAGTTTCAGTAAAATAATTCTACTGATTGAAATCACTGATTCAGATTTAGAGTGCATGTGACTGATAAGACGAGTGACTGGTAGTGAGAGTGACTGATAATTAGGGCCAGTGATTTTTCCCGGAACAATTTGAGGACAAGTTGGACATCAATATGGTATGCTTAACTGATATGTTTCTCTTTGGTGATTGCCTGCAGCTTGTATGCAAAGTTGATGCTGGAAGTCTATGATTCACTTGTAAACAGGTAACACGTTCCAAAAACATGTTCAACTAATCATGAAACACAATTGACGCTACAGTATTTTTAAATGCATTTCGCCTAGAACTATTTTCGCAAAATATCACTGAAGTGATTGATAGGGCAAGTGATTGATAGGGCAAGTGATTTATAGGGAAAGTGATTTATATGGCAAGTGATTAATAGGGAAAGTGACTGATAGTAAAAGTGGCAATTAAGTTATATGATTGATAGTACAAGTGACTGATAGGGCAAGTGACTAGTAGGGCAAGTGATTGATAGGACAAGATGGCGGATAGTGTGTAGTTCACTTCTGGTTCGCTCGTGCCGAGAGAGGTCTTTAGCAGGTGTAAATAGAGTTGTAAAGTTTGTTCAGTTGATGCAGCATCTCTCGTTACATCGTTAGGTAACACAAAGTGGTTGTAAACTGTCGGTTTTTCCGTCGTAATATCAATATAAGTGGCCGGCAGACAGGTTGATATTCTGCAGTAACTCGAGGGCGTAGTGGAAGAACGGGCCACAGCGCTCCTGCAGTCGGAAAGTGTGGTGAGGAACATGTAGCGTCACTCACGTCTGCCGTATTGAAGGCGGTTGTGGAGGAACTGAAAGGGACGCTGGACTTGGACCTAGAAGGGGCGATGAAACTGAAGGCTAAAATCGAAACAGCCAATGAAGAACTTGAGAAAACTGAGCACGAACTTGGCACTGGCCGATGACGAAGTCGAGCAGTACCTACGCCGCAGTAGTATTCGAATTTTCGGCGTTGCGGAAAGTGAAAAAGAAAACACAGACGACTTGGCGCTCTCAGTTTTCAGCGAGAAGCTGGGCCTACTGCACGTATCGTTAACAGATATTGACCGGAGCCGCCTCGTCGGGAAACCAAGGCCGGTCATCGTGAAGTTCGTGTCCTACCGCGTGAGGAAGTAAGTATGTGGAAGCGCAAGCTGGCAGGAGCTGACTGCGAGGACCTGACTGCTGAATGCAGGCTGCCATCACCAAGCACGGTGTGGACAATGGACGGCCGCATTGTCGCAAAGGCAGAGAACAGGAAATTCACTGCAACTCGCATGGAAGACCTCTCTTAGGCACAGTGCAAACAAAAACTTTAAATTTCTCGCTATTATTTTTAATTTAACTTTTTTTTATATATAAAATTAACCGTGTGTATTTTCTGCTACAGTTTGTCAATATTTTATTTTTGGTATTGTTTTTGTGTGAGTGTGCAAGTTTTTCCGTTTGAGTGTGAGTCGATAATTTCACTAATTATTTGTAGTGTGTTCCTGCTTTTTAATTCTTGGTGCGTGTATGTCAGTTTCATCTTTTCTACCACTGGGGTGAGTAACTTAAGTTGTTTTTGCTCCAACTACTTGTGGCCTAATGACTAGTGCTAACAACCTTTTTCCAACCTAAGCGCAGTGGTGCCAACCTAACTGAATTGTTTGGAGACCCTCTTCCAACCATCAAAACCGGTTTGTCCTCGCCTCCTGTTGCTGCAAGCAGCTTTCTTATAAACCAGCTGCCGTGCCACCCCCGTGCTTCCCATGCTGCGCACGCTAACTCCCAGTCGTTACTTTGAAACATAGATCATTTTCGCGCTCTACAGGATGATTCTAAAATCATGTGACAAACATTGAGGGATGGTAGAGCTCACTAAAACAAACAATTATTGTGTAGGAATATATGGGCGCAAGTGACGCGTTGAGGCACAAACACACAAACATAACACATTAACGGAAACATAAGATGTTCATCAGCAGCATACTTAACGAGTGATTCCGTACAGAAAATGTTAAAACAGTTGCTGGAAATGCATCCACCAACAGTCACGCATGCTTGGCGACCTCTACATATGGCGTGATTGGCTGACAATGGTGGCGTGCGTGAAATACCCGGCGTATTTGAATCTGTTCGCCGATCACTCCACCGACGCTACCAAGCTTGCATTACTGTCGGTGGTAGCAATTTTGAGCAATTATTATAAACATTGCTGTAAAAAGGCATTTAGCGGCGACGTTGTAAATAAACACAGTGTTGCATTTCATGTGTTATGTTTTTGTGTTTGTGCCTCAACGCGTCACTCCCGCCCATATATTCCTGTACAATAATTGTTTGTTTTAGTGAGCTCTACCACCACTCAATGTTTGTCCCATGATTTTAGAATCATCCTGTATATTGCCAACTAATTGTTCATGCCCTGTTGGTATCAGATACATGGCTCGTCCCGTCACCGCCAAGCTCCCGTGTTGACATGCCAGGTTACGTATTTCACAGAAACGACGGCCGAACGCTGGAGAGAGGTGGTGGTGTAGTTGTGTATATACAGGATGACTTGAATGCTACTCTGTTAGCGAGTTCAGCTAGTGCCTATTACGGGCTGCCGGGATGCCTGTTTTTAAATGTGAAAATGAAAGATCATGTTCTCGTAGTTGTAGTAGTGTGTAAATCACCGATTGTTCGCTTCTTGAGCGATGTTACAGGTAGTTCCGGAATACCAGTATGTAATTATTATGGGTGACTTCGTCAATCTGCTCAAAGTCAACAGTGAGTCAAAATATTTAACATATATTACAGCAACTTACAACTTATTGCACCAGGTATGTCCCCCGTCAAGACGTTGTATTTTTTTACGTATTCCTTACGTGCGCCGAAATCTTTACACAAAACCATTACACACAGTGATCTAAAATGACTTCATGCCACAGAAATACTTGCGGCAGCATCAGAACTCCCTTGGCGGAAAGTGCATGCGGCTGGAACTGCGAATGCGAAGGTAATCACTTTGAATATTATCTTAACAAAATTGTTCGACACTATCTCGCCAGTCCTTACCAAGCGAGTCAATCGCCCTGCTGCCCCTTGGATGACTGATGAGGTTCTGGCGATGATGGCAAAACTGGACGAGGCATATAAGCAGTTCGTAAGCATAAAACAAACACGTCTAAGGGAAGTTAATCTGTACTTATGTTCTTTCTGTTTATTAATAACATAAGTAAATGTTTGTCCTTTTTCTAAACATCACCTTTACGTTAATGACCTGCAGATTTACGCACACTTAAAAAAAACCGACGTTAAAATGGCTTTTGAAAATATGAATCATGAGCTTGCAGGAATACATAGTTGGTCTGTTCGAAATAGCGTCAGTGTAAATCCTGCTAGGACACAGTGAATCCTGATTTATTCTCCAGTTCTTGTATCCACTGTTAACCAACATGTCATTCCGGATATTGTATCTAATAATAATAATAAGAAGATTACACTATCAAATACGGTTAAAAGTTTAGGAGTCATAATTGATAAAAATCTGTCTTGGGCAGCTCATGTTACCACCTTATGTATAAAGGCGTACCATTGTTGCATTCTTTGAGTCGCTTAAAAAGACTGCTGACTGCTCGAATTAAAACAACTTCAGTCCAATCTCTACTAATGCCTCTAATTGACTACTGCGATGTTGTGTATAACAATCTAAGAGAAGACCACGTAACACGACTGCAGAAACTTCAAAACACGTGCGTGAGGTTCATATTTAATTTAAAAATACGTGTTACCATTAGCCCCTCCCTAAGAAAACTGTCTTGGCTTAAGCTAGATAGAAGAATAACTACTCATACCTAGGGGCAGTGATATTTCGCGAAAAGATTTCGAGACAAGATACAGTCCAAAGCACTGTAGGGTCGTCCAGCTTCTTTGATTGGCTAAAAAAAATGTTCTGGCACGTGTTAACCGTTTGCGCACGAATCACGAAGGTTCAGTGTCGGAGTTACTTAGTCCTGAGTGGCTTGGTCAAAGACGGACACGGCACCAGCAGCCAATGGAGGTATAACAACAGCTGAGGTTAGTATATAGTATTGAAGTCTACTTTGTGCTCCGATTTTTACGTGAAAAGTCACTGGCTCTACTCATACCCTATTCTCGATTCATAAAGCACTAAATTCTTTGAGACCTCGCTACCTTTACAAGTAGTTTTCCTACCTGCATGATCACCACGCAGTAAACACGCGCTCTAAAGCCGACAATAGACTGCTAACTCCACTACACAAGACCACCTCACCACTGCCGCGTCGAAGACATACCGACTGAACACAGAAATATTGAAAGTTTCAGTAAATATAAGAATACAGTATATAAGTACTACCTTAGTCACCCCAGTGGATGAGGAGATTAAATTGCCATTTTGCGAAGGTGTGCTATGCATGTGTGCATATGTGAATGATGAATGAGCGTGTAAGTGAATGAATGAAAGAGTAATTAAATTGTATCTTTAGTTTGTTTAGTATTAAGTTCCATACTTATAAGTTTCAATATGTAATTTCAATGTTTAAATTTCTAGCAAGTAAAAGTGAATATGTAATGGGACCAGTGTAAGGTAAGGCGACTATGCCTTAGCTGCGCCTTTAAGCCGTTAATAAATAATAGGACAATTGATAGTACAATTGACTAGTAGGGTATATGACAGAGCACAAGTGACTAGCTGTGTACATGCCTGATAGTACAAGTGATTAGTAGATATATGAAAAATTCGCGAGTTCAATGACCTGCAGGCTAGAATCTACAGTCTTACGCACAACTATGCCGATATCAACTGCACATTCGTTATCTGCTGTCACAGTGGAAGGCAACGATTGGGCCAGATTTCTACAGGAGGTGCAAAACATCGTGTTGACCAATGGCTAGTGTTAAATAAACACACTTATTTTGAATTCTGGCTTGTTCCAAAATGAATCCGCGATTTCTTCAGGTCTCTAGTGACTAGTAAGGCAAATGACTGATAGAACATGTGACTGGTAAGTCCATTGACTGGTGCCCGGTGAGCGGTTGGTGAGAGGCTTAGGGAGGCGGTACGTGCGTACTTACTTACCATAGACGTTGAGGCGGGCGGAGTGCGCAGCCCTGCCGGCCCTGTTCTCCGCCGAGCAAGTGTACTCTCCACCGTCCTCCACCATCACGTGACTTATGTTGACGTGGCTGATCACGTCCCCGTGCACCGTCACGTACTGTCCGATCACGAACCTGCAACCCCACACACACACACACACGTGCTGCAGTTCATCCGCCCCCGCACACCTCGTTACATCCCACCACACAACTTGTGACACTTTCCACGCACAGCGACATTACGTCATAGAGCTACCACTTCCCACAGGCCTCGCGCGGAACTTCTACATGCACATTGTGAAGATGCGAACATTCATTGGCTCTTGCACTTTGCTCGCGTCGCGTTCCAGGGTTTCTTTCAGCGGCTAGCCTAGTTGGAAGGGAGGGGGAAGGGTTTACCCCCCTCCTGGCACCCGGAAAATTGTGACTATGACGTAGTTAAATGTATGTGATTTGAACAATTACCGTACACCGTACATAGAGAACAAACTTTTATTTTAAAAATGAAATGTGACGAATTCAGTTAACTATCTCCTATCCTGTTTCTCAGTGGAATCATTATTATATTTAAAGAACTTAAGGGCCTTTCAACAGTGGCTTTTTTATGTATGTACAGTGCGGAATTTAACTCCTGTGTTTTTTAGTTCGTAATAAACTGAAGAATATACATTGTCGTTCACGTTTGGGGGGCAAACATTAAAAAACATTTCAGGTTTGTTTGCAAATACTCTTGGCCTATGCCATGTAAATACTGGTCTTTCCTGCGGTTACCGTATTCGTAAACCGCGGCACTGCTCTACGTCATCGCAGAGCACGGAGTGTGCAACTTATCGGCAGGGACACTCGAATTTCGCGAAAATAACTTCCGCACATGCCAAATTTCAATACTCTAGGGGAGCGGTGGCGTAGTGGCCAGGGCGCTCGCCTCCCACCACGGCGATCCGGGTTCGATTCCCGGCAGGTTCACTCCCGGATTTTCGCATGTGGGAATCGTGGTGGACGATGCCGCTTGCCGGCGGGTTTTCTCGGGGTACTCCCGCTCCCCCCGCCCTTGCATTCCAGCGCCGCTCCATTCTAGGGTTTCATTTCTGTCATGCTCGGGGATGACGGTCACCTACGGGTCCCAGCTGGAAAGACCGTCACTCGGAGGGTGTCGCCTTGCCCTGGGTGCACTCCCCACACGCCATTATTATTTTTCAATACTCTACGGAAATAGCAGCAGTTTCCTTTCGCTTATTGGCCGCGTGTCTTCGTGAGAAGACAGTTTCTTACTTGATTGGCCAATCAGAATTAGGTTACCTCCGGTAATGCGTGCCTGTGATTTGCGGGCTGACTCCCAAGACGCGTAAACACGTAAATAATTCGATGACGAAAGTGGATCAGAGCTGGTGTTATGATCGACAGCTGGTCGTGAAAGATTTTCGCAAAAATCGGGTTGCCATGCTTTAATAATAAATAATATACTACTACCTAATCGTCCATAAACAATATTTGCTAAACAAAATAAACCAGAAGAACATAATCCGTGAGCAATTATCATAACAATAGAACCAAAAATACCCCAACAATTTATAGTTGTGAAACCACCTAAAACCAAACCTATATGAATAACTGAAGAATAAGCAATTAATGACTCTTAAATCACTTTGACGTATACAAACCAATCTAATAAATAAACCACCTAATAATCTAATACTAACTCACAAAAAATTGTATTTTAAACCAGAAATAATCAACATATTAAAAACACGAAATAAGCCATGTCCACCTAATTTAAATAAAACACCAGCTAAAATTATTGAACCAGAAACATGGGCCTCTACATGAGTCCTAGGTAATCATTTTGTGATAACGAAACAAGTTACTTTAAACATTTATTTTCAACACCAGAAACACCGCAAATTAACGCGAGAACGAATAGGTTAACAACTTAACATATTATCCCGAGTACACTCGTTCACGTCTGGCATGTTGCAGGATAGGTAAAATTCTTGTCCGGTGCTGTACCGAAAAATAATGTGTACGTTAAGAGGTTAAATATTACAGTCAGATGCCACCAACAGACGCAGAATTTTAACTGCGCTCTCCTCAGTGTTTTCCTAACTACGGGATGATGCCGTAGCCGTTAGGTAATAATAGCCCTGCGAGGTAGAGAGTGAAAATAAAAATGTTTTTAGATTTTTTCGATAGCTCGCGGCGAACGGCAGTCTCGGAGCATCTTTGTTTACGCCATCACCCGGTCTCGTGGGGATAATGCTGCCTGGGGATGTGAAAAGCTGGGACTCCATTGTTGCGCGAGTCAACAATGGACGTGGCTTCCCGCCCTCGGGAGAAGCCGGGGCCACGAGAAAAAAAATATAACGATGCTGAAAGTCTCCCCAACATCGGGGAGCGATACGTCTGCGACACTCGTCGCTACTGTTGCCAACCACGCGTCAGGGAATTCATCTCTAGATCAGCAGTTCTTAACAGTTTCATTCCGGGGGCCGCGGTGGCTGAGCGGTTAGACTGCTCGCCTCCCGCCAAGGCGAACCTGGTTCAATCCCTGGCCGGGTCACTCCGGACTTTCGTAACTGCCGGAAGATGCCGCTGGTCGGTGGGTTTTCTCAGGGATCTCCCGTTTCCCCCCGCCCTTGCATTCCAGCATTGATCCATTCCCACCTCATTTCAACCTCGTCGGTTCTCAAGACCTCGTTGTTAAGAGCCACGCAAATCTCTCAACTCAACTACTCTGTGCCTTGAGAGTCCTCCGGACGGGTGATCTTATTTGTGGAAGTTTCCACTCCTCTCGTTCATGAATGGCTGACGGCAACGTCTGTGAGCATGCAGCATGTTGTTCATTGTTTGCAAAAAGTACACCAGGCACAAATCAAGTGCACCTTTTAAAATATTTCGTGATTGCAACAATCTGACTCGCAAGTTAATGCGTGGCCGAACGGGTTAACCCTTTCATTCCCATCGTAGACAAGTGCGTCCACATGTTGCAGACGAAGCTTGTATTTGACCAGTACTGTACTCTGCGAGTCTCAGTGTCCAATGAGCTTCCATGTCGGTGACTGATCCCTAAACCACGCTACTGCGCTACGTTATGACTGGTTCGTATCACTGATCACTAAGAGACCCGGAAATTTCGCGAACTCACTTGAAGACAAACTACTTCAAACACATGTACGTTTGACTATCTTCTCAATTGGATCGCAGTTTGTTAGCTACACACGCCCTGGACGATTTCCAGCCAATAACTTATCAGCAAGAAAAAACACGACCGAATCCCGAGCTACCTGGTCTGGGGTAAAACTGGAGCAACAGCCAATAAACAACTAACTGAGGCTTGAGTACACAAAGGGTTGTGTTAAGCCTAGCTTGTTGTCAAGTGAGTCCGCGAAATTTCCGTCTCTCTGCAGATAACCAAACACAAAGCACACTGCTTATTGGATGTGATAACGAAACACGTTCTTTACCAGCTTAAGTACAGCATGCACCAAAATTTTAATTTGCATCACTAAAAATTATAAATTAACTTGTTAAGTTATAATGTCCACGATTGTGCACATGTTGCACATGACGGATATTTATGGGCAGTAGTGTACGCACAGAGGAGTCAGTACCCATTGCCTTGAGAGTCTTTCCGACGATTAATCTGAATGGTGAACGTTACCACACCTCTCGTCTATGAATGGCTAGCAGGATACATGACTCATAGTACAAGTGATTAGTAGAGACCTGAAAAATTCGCGATTTCAATGACCTGCAGGCTAGAATCTACAGTCTTATGCACAACTATGCCGATATCAACTGCACATTCATTATCTGCTGTCACAGTGGAAGGCAACGATTGGGCCTCTGTACTAGCTTGTCTTGAAATATTATAAATTTTTCCAGGCTTCAAAGTGTTAAATTTTTGCTATTTCGTAGACCCGTGTGACATGATGTACGTTTTGCCGGACCCTCGACCGTTTCTTTAACACAAACTAAGAAATATTTTTCTTGTGTGCAACTTCGCGAAGGGGAATCGTGCCGGACAATGCCGCTGGTTGGCGGGTTTTCCCGGGGATCTCCCGTCCCCCCTTGCCATTGCATTCCGGTTCTGCTCCACACTCATCTTGCTTCACCCTAATTGGCTCTTAAGGCTTCGCTATTAAGAGACGCCCAAATCTCTGCACTTTACTCCACTCATGTATACAACAATATTATTAGTTATTTTCATTATACAGATTGTTACACTCTCAAGTTTAGTTTGCGACAAAATTTCAAAACCAGCTTCATCAATGACATTAATGTACCAATAACCACATTTATAAATGGGCAACAAAATATCGACTTTGATTTTTGTCCCGAAAAAAAGTTTGTATTGAAATATTCTAATTTTTTAAATATTATAATAGACACAACAGCTAACAAGGAGACCCACTTGACAACTAGGGAGGAAATAGCATCGCTATTCTGTCGGTTGAATTTAAGAAGCTTACTGCTTAAGGGGGATCTGTCCCTGCCATCTTGGATTTACGGAATTTTCGCAGTAACTTGCATCACTGTCTTGTATTTTATTGTGGGCATCGACCAGCCATAGGGCATTGCTTTGCACATGTTACAAGACATTTATTGCTTGAGTACTCTTGCCAGTATTATTTCTGTAACCGCCTGCAAGAAAAAAATCAAATTTATTTCTTGCTGGCAGTCACTTGTCAGACATTAATAAAGACAGTAGATATGTATTAGTTTAATAAAGCTTTAGGATCATTTATGCCATGTCACGCGAAACATTTTGTTAAACATAATTAAATTGAACTTGTAGCAAAAATAATGAAAATCCAAGATGGCGGGGACCGACTCCCTTTAAAAGGAGTATGTACTGAAATATTTTCAGTGAAATAGTTGTTTGCTCGAATACGTGAATCTAGGTAAATAAATGTTCTGCAAATACGACTTTAGGGACAGAAAAGATTTAAAAAACTATTATCTATGCCCCTATTTTTTTACTTTCGTCATATTAAGTATGTTCTTGGAGTAAAAAATTCGTGAAAATGGTCAGATATCGCATTTATAAAGCTTAAGTATGCAGTCCTCTTAAGCGGTAAGAAAAAAATAATACCATACGGGCGAAGTTTATAACCTGTGGGCTTTCATCGCGTGTATAAGTCCCACTGTTACAGATCTACTTTGCGCAGTACAGAGACACGACGGAAACACTGCACGCCTTGCACGTAGGAGCGATGATATGCTAGGGATGCGTGTTAATGTCGCCCGTATAGCTCCCTCCCTTGAACGCGCAGCTACATACTCTTAAGGTGGCCGCCTGGGTAGGCCGCAGAACGGCGTGCAGAGCTCCAGCAGAAAACTTTTTATTACAGAACCTCCTGACGTGTCTGAGTGAGGTCTGCTTACGAATAGCATTTAAGAAACGTTACGCGTCTGTATATGTTTTTCAGTTCCTATATTTTTCTCTAAAGCATTTTTTTGTGATAGTGAAAATGGCTCAAACGGGTGTTTTCACGGTCATTTTTAGGTATGAACATTCCGGTACAAAACATTAAAAAAGGAATAGGGACGTGCATGAAACCTTTATTATTATTTTTACGTCATAAAATGGTAGTGTCTCCGCTGAAAGTCTCATAAGAGGCGCGTTATAGACGGCAGGACTGCACGCCAGTTCAGTGGTTTGCGCGTAGAGGCGATGAGAGAGTTGATTCGCATGTCTCGGTCGCCCCTAGCGCTCCCACTCTTTCAGGCCTCAGACGTGCAAAATTCCTTCAACCAGGTGGCCACCTTAATGCTGATAGCCTAAGGTTTTTTTTTACAGTGTAAAACCCTTTACGCCTAGCGTGATTAATTTGTGCAGGTAATCTAGGCCGTGGGTGTGGTGCCGAATGCCAGTAGTTGGAGCTTTATCGCCAGTAACCAGGGAGTTCCCCACATGAAGGCCGCCTTTTGGCGTCTTAATTGCAGCAGTTAACCGGCGCTAATGAATGCTAATTACTCCGGCCGCGGTGCTCTCGCCCGCCACTCCTCTCAAGTCTCGTCGATGGTTAACGAAATCGCCAAGAGCCTACCTGGCTCCTTTACGAGAGGCGGAGATGGATAACCCTGCAAAGGGAACATCCGGTCCTTGCCTGCAGAGCTTTCAAAGCTCTATCTATACACATCGTGTTTTTCGCATTCGTAGCTATCCATGCCATCATCCATAACTAGGGCCAGTGACTTTTCGCGTAAAAATCGGAGAACACAGTAGACTTCAATACTATACACACACCTCGGCTGTTGTTATACCTCCATTGGCTGCTGGTGCCGTGTCCGTCTTTGACCAAGCCACTCAGTACTAAGTAACTCCGACACTGAACCTTCGTGATTCGTGCGCAAACGGTTAACACGGACCAGAACATTTGTTAGCCTATCAAAGAAGCTGGACGACCCTACAGTGCTTTGGACTGTATCTTGTCTCGAAATCTTTTCGCGAAATATCACTGCCCCTATCCATAACTTAATTTTCGGAGTCAACATTTAAAAACCAAGCTAGTCAAGGCATAGGGAGCATGTAAACGGTTATTTCTAAATCCGACTTATTTTTATTACATGATAAGTTTTACGTCTGTAGCTGTTATCAAATGTTACCTAATTATTTTATAATGACAATCCCATATGGGAAAATACAGGCAGTGTCCGTTCGTAATTACTTCTAACTTTTATGAAGTCCTGCTGAAGTTCTACTTCCAGGATATTCCTCCGCCTCATGCAAACAAAGCGTAGGCTAGTATAGAAAATTACGCCAAAGGGGCAACGCACCGCATTCGTGCGCACTGCGTTTAATAATATTTTGCATGATAACTATTTCCCAACAGGCATACTAACACATCTGTTTTCACACTTTTTTTAATCATATTAATTATTAATTAAACATTATAATTTATAGATTATACATAAATAAAATTTCAGTTGAAATAAAATAAGGTACTTTTATGTTAAAAGCAATATAAAACGCTTGTGATATGTGGCATATTTATGAAATAACCAATCACCTTTATACGGAAATGTCCTTGCACTTGAAGACAAACATCACACTTTTATGAATTTATAATTTCGCTGAACTTTATCGGAATCTAAGTAATAATTACAAGTCGACATATAAATTCGTACGAATAAAACTGTTATTTTAAATAATTTCTCAAATGAACACGATGGATGGTAAAACGTGTCACATCTGCCGCGACGCATTAACTGGCGCACAGTAAACACGCGACTCCATTGGCCAACGACCAGCCAATAAGAAACGTGGCAGAGTACAGTAGGCGTGTGCGGTGTAGCCGGGACCAATAGCTTGACGGTAAGTGGAACAACAGAGACGAACAAAACTGCCATTGCTGTACTGGAGAATACAGGCAACTCTCTTCAACCTTTCCTTAGGTGTCGGTAAATTTGTGCCGTACTAAAGGGTTACGGGTGTTCGATACCAAAAAATTAATTATTTTATTTTATATTTGTACGAACATTGTTCAACTTGTATGCATTGCACGTGATGCCATTTTCCTCGAATAAAAAGTTTTACACTTTATATTTCTGGAATAACTTCATGTCAAATTCAAATTTTTTTGTTTTTCTGCAGCCAAGATAACGAATACTAACAAAGTTGTACAAATGGAAAAATTAACAAACTAAACTTATGCTGTGGACTTCTACGTAACACACATGTAATCACCACATAACAGACTATATATATAATGTTAAATGTATATATATATTTATATATATATATATATATATATATAAATTTTGCATATTCTGAACATTTCTTTTAAAAATGCACGAACTGTTATTTGGTGATTACATACATATTTGTCAAGCGGTTGCCCACGGCATTAGTATACGTTGTAATTTTTTAAATTCCCACAACTTAGTTAATATTTGTTCATACGGCTGCAGAAAAAAACAGAAAAAAGTGTTGTATTTGACATCAAATTATTAAAATAATATCAAGTGCAATTTTTTTTTATTTTTTGAAATCTGCCATCACATACAATGCGTACAAGTTGAACAATGTTAGGCACAAATATAAAGTTTTTTTTTTTAAAAGGTATCTAACACTCGTAACCCATTCAGCGCCGATTCCATTCACGAGCTCAAGTGTTGCGACGGTTCAATATTTTGGTTTGAGCTGTACTTGCGCGGAGCATGCTTTTCGCAACCAGCGAACAACGTACTGCTTGTTAGTTGATGTCGGCATTGACCATACGAGAGGCGCAGATATTCCACTCAACAAGATCTCGCAAGGGAGACGTTCAGAACACCGGCCGCTGATTCCTTGTTATGTACAGCGTCGACCATAGATATCCTGCACGTGCAACACGTCCTCGACCACGGACACGGGTTCAAGCCAGCAGCCAGGTGCAGAAGGCGGGGAGAGGCGGTGCCCTACCTGCCGTTGGTAGGTAGAGGGAAGCCGTCTAGGGTCCAGGATATGTGTGGAGTGGGGTTTCCCGCCGCGCTGCACTTGAGAGAGACGGCTGGTCCAGGCTGCAACGTCTGCTCGATGAAGCTGTAGAGCAACACCGGTGGCGCGTCTGCAAGCACACACACACACACACTCTCTCTTACTAGGCGTTACCAACACACCTATTTTCTCACTATTTTTTATTTACAGAGATTGTAAATGAAATATGGTAATTCATTAATAAGCTATAACTAAAAGTTAAATTCAATTAAAAATAAGATATTTTTTTTTAAACAAATGTATAAAACGCCTGTAATACGTGGCGTATTTAAGACACAACAAAACACGTCATACGTAAAGTTTATTTTCAAAGGTTTAATTCAAAAAGTGCGAAGAAACCGCGAATAGACTATATCTAGGGCCAGTGACTTTTCGCGTAAAAATCGGAGCACACAGTAAACTTCAATACTATATATACACCTCAGCTGTTGTTATACCTCCATTGGCTGCTGGTGCCGTGTCCGTCTTCGACCAAGCCACTCAGGACTAAGTAACTCCGACACTGAACCTTCGTGATTCCTGCGCAAACGGTTAACACAGGCCATAACATTTTTTTAGCCAATCAAAGAAGCTGGACGACCCTACAGTGCTTTGGAGTGTATCTTGTCTCGAAATCTTTTCGCGAAATATCACCGCCCCTAACTATAATACAACATTTATACACTACAAGCATGTTAGTAGACACGGAATGTGAACATGGAAAATGGATCATAAACTTAGCTAATTTAAGTGAGGTGCTCTTTAATTAATGGAAACTTGCTGCAAGTGGACCAAGACAATTTGGTATAATAAGCAGTTGTATTCGGTACTCTAAGACACGACGCGACTTGTGCAGCGGTAGTTTGGCGGTAGATTGCAGCACAAGATAACTGTACGTAGATGAGAGGACTTTAAAGTCAAGCCCTTAACCCTTTCAGACTCACTTCAGTTTACGGTTTCAGGTGTCGCAAACACAACATTTTGTATTGCGTGCTGTACTCAACNAGGACTTTAAAGCCAAGCCCTTAACCCTTTCAGACTCACTTCAGTTTACGGTTTCAGGTGTCGCAAACACAACATTTCGTATTGCGTGCTGTACTCAAGTACGACGCAACACTTGCTTCCTTGCCACAGCCAATGAGCTGCAAGCTCTATGTTCGGCTACAGTTACATGAACGAACTACTACCTACAGTCCAAAGCACTGTAGGGTCGTCCAGCTTCTTTGATTGGCTAAGAAATGTTCTGGTCCGTGTTAACCGTTTGTGCACGAATCACGAAGGTCCAGTGTCGGAGTTACTTAGTCCTGAGTGGCTTGGTCGAAGACGGACACGGCACCAGCAGCCCAATGGAGGTATAACAACAGCTGAGGTGTGTATATAGTATTGAAGTCTACTGTGTGCTCCGATTTTTACCCGAAATGTCACTGGCCCTACCCATAGACCAGCAAGACGGTTTGCGAATCATTTACCCACAGGTAAGACAATTGGTCATTGAACTTCGCAGTGTGTAGTACAGACAGGAAATCACCCTGAGCATGTTCACGGTAAACTGAGCACTTTTGAAAGCTCCGCTCAGGATCTACTTGTATGGGCATTGTGTATTCTTCCGCCATATGGAAAATTAACATAACCACGGGCCTGGTAACTTTATGCATGCGTCGGTCAAGTGAAACTGTAAAATTGTTGGAAAAGTAAATGTTTTACAAATTTGTTAATTCTTACACTTACGTGCATTTAAATAAAAAACAAAGCAATAGAAATCATTTAAGTAGTCACGTATTTTATCTAGCACTTTTTATTCAACATTAAGGCATGGAACTATTTTCCTTCCGTCGATATCAACTTTACTGGGTGCATGCCGGTCAGTTTACCTATGCAGGTAGGGACAGTGACATTTTTCAAAGGTTGATTTTGAAAGTTCTCATTTTAACGTCAACGGCCTGTACACGTGCGTGATGCATGCCTAGTAAATACTTTAACCGCCTTAAGTTCACGTCTGGTCATAAGGAAGCATTGCTATTGGCTCTCCCAAAACTGCGATATGCATACTCGTTACCCGGGTAGCTAGCTGGATAAAATCTGCAACAGTAGAGTATTATCATACGTGATGTAATACAATGGATATAAATATAGTTTACACTTTGTAGTTTTCTCCTATCCCTTATGGAAATTGCGCCTAAAAATCCCTAAAAATGCAATTTTTACACCATTTTGGCATTTTGTTTTCTTTTTTGAATATGTTTAATAGGATAACAGGGAGAACTGGTGGCTGTAAGTAATAGTTTTTTTTGTCTTTGCTGAAAAAAAAATCGTATTCTCGTGCCATTTATTTACCCGAGATATGCGTATACAAACAAACAATGATTTCACAGACAGTGTTTTACTAGGCTGTCCTCTTTAAGAGGAACCTTTCCCCGATGTATTTATTGCATTCTTGATATTTCTATCTTGTTTACGTGGTTAGAAAGAAAATTCCGAAAGCGTCCCTGTACCTAGGTNATACAAACAAACAATGATTTCACAGACAGTGTTTTACTAGGCTGTCCTCTTTAAGAGGAACCTTTCCCCGATGTATTGCATTCTTGATATTTCTATCTTGTTTACGTGGTTAGAAAGAAAATTCCGAAAGCGTCCCTGTACCTAGGGCCACGTGAGTTTTCGCGAAAAGATTCCACGATTAGTTTTTACTGGAAAACACGTTAGTTTAGGACTTGTTTCGCGNGCCACGTGAGTTTTCGCGAAAAGATTCCACGATTAGTTTTTACTGGAAAACACGTTAGTTTAGGACTTGTTTCGCGGTTGAATGATTTTCAACTCTCACGCGTCTTAGCTGTCTGCCAGCCAATCACCGACGTGACGTTCGGTGTCGGGGCACCGCGATTCTGATTGGCCCAGTAGAGTGGAAAATGTCTTCTGGAACAGAGACGTGGCCAATAGCTGAAGGCAAATCCGCAAGTGCGCACCCACTAAGTTGTAGTCTATCCTGCGCATAAATGTTTTCGCGGAGAACATGTGGCCCTACCTATACGCATCTAACTATTGACCTTACGCTGCAGTACAGACATAACAACGGAACTTTGAACTCGTATTTACGTCACAATATTGATTTCAAAGAAAACATACACCGAAGAGTAAAAAAAAAAAAACTGGTACACTTGCCTAATATCGTGCAGGGCCCCCCGAGCACGCAGAAGTGCCGCAAGACGACGTGGCATGGACTCGACTAATGTCTGAAGGTATGCAGGAGGCAATTCACACCACGAATCCTGCAGGACAGTTCACAAATCCAATTTGCGCCAATTTGAGAAAGGGTTGCACATCTGTCACGTTTAATGATTCTCGTCAGTCGTCGTTTGTCCCGTTCTTTCACGATCTTTTTCCGGCCGCAGCGATGTCGAAGATGTGATGTTTTACCGGATTCCCGATATTCACGGTGCACTCGTGAAATGGTCCTAACGTGAACATCCAAATGTTATCGCTACCTCGGAGATGCTATGTCCCATTTCTCGTGCGCCGACTATAACACCACGTTCAAATTCACTTAAATCCTGATAACCTGCCATTGTAGCAGCAGTAACCGATCTAGCCGCATCGCGTTACTCTGATTGGTTCCATACCTCTGTTATTTGCATACGCACGCCTATACCAGTTTTTTTGGCTCTTCAGTGTATAACACAATACCAAGTTCTGACAGAACGCACAAATTGAAACCACTAAAAATGCCACAGTAAAATATGGAACAAAACTACAAGAATAACGGTATAAATGAATACAGGAATAATTATCCAGTCTAACAAGGAAAGTTACGCAACAACGACGACAGCAGATTTACAACCGGAATACAATACGCCACAGTTACAAACGAAACAAAACGACAACAACGCATCTGGAATAACACGAAGACACATAATGAATGCAATTAATCACACGGTCGCCAATAAATTTTAAAAGAAACAGTGTCAAATTTGCGTTAGCGAAGGTTGTAGAGGATATTCACGGTTTACTGGGCACTTTTGAAATCAACTTTTGAAAAGTTCCGCTGCCCTCAACTGCATACGCGTGCGCCCAGCAAAGTTGGTAACGTCCGACGGAGGGAAAGTAGTTACATGTCTTTAACATTGAATTAAAACTATTAGTTAAACGTTCGTGAATACTAAAATTGTTTATTTTTCTTTCAGTAAGAATGAGCAAACTGGTAAAATATTTTATATTTTTATAAGTACGCAATTTCCCTTGACCGACGCATGAGCAAAGTGACTAGGCCTGTGGCAGTGTTAATTTTACAAATGGTGGAAGAATACACTACGTTTTCATTCGTCTCATGTTTTGTATTCTCGAAAGAAGATCAAGTTTGAGTTAGGTGATGAAATATGGATTTGTAGGAAATTAGTTGGTACTATGGGAAATGTTCGTATTATTGGTAAAGTAGAGATTGTTTATAATGCATAATTAATAATAAATTTTTTTTTTAACAAAAGCGGGTTATTGGTTCTCTTTTAATGTCTTATACTGATAAGAGTGTATCGTAAGGTGTATCGTAATATTATTAGTGTTAATTACGATGTTGANTCTTTTAATGTCTTATACTGATAAGAGTGTATCGTAAGGTGTATCGTAATATTATTAGTGTTAATTACGATGTTGACAAGGATGATACAAGTTGGTGTAGCAAGGTCGTCAGTGTTGAAGAGAGTTATGTTCTTCTGTCTTACCTGTTTCGTTTTGGACTTAGAGGTATAACAGCTAAACCAGGAACTGGTATTTTGGAAATTGGTTTTCCCGCAAGCATCACAATGATCCTAAACTNCGAGGTATAACAGCTAAACCAGGAACTGGTATTTTGGAAATTGGTTTTCCCGCAAGCATCACAATGATCCTAAACTCGCGCCACTATCACAGAATACTTGAGGGGTCCGCTTACCTACACCTGTAGCTGTTCTTCGAGTTTGCACAATACTGCCAATCCTTATTTTACTGATTTGTCTGCATTTGATCTCCGTGATGTTATATGTTGGAAGACGTTACATTCACATGAATGTGTTTATAATCAGTCTTCAGTTATCAGTTTTCATTCGCCATTAATTTATAATTTCTAGTGTTGTAAATTTAAAAAAAGTTTTGGTGCATGCTGTACTTAAGCTGGTAAAGAAATAGTTTCATTATCACATCCAATAAGCAGCTGTTTTTGTGTTTGATGATATGTGATACGAACCTGTCAAAACGTAGATCAGTTGTGCGGTTTAGGAATCAGTTACCCAAAAGGGTTTCGCTTTGTACAGCACCGGCCAAATATAAGCTTCACGTGCAACATGTAGGCAATTGTCCGCAACGTGAATGAAAGGGTTAAGCAGCAGGGCTTTTCAGGAACGTCCAATTTACCGTGAAAACCTGTAGCTTTCCTTCCTCCACTAGCCTTCAAACATGAAAGCGGGGGTTGTTAACAAGCCTAATTGAATTACACGAAATAGTAACTGATAAAAGGGAACTTTTGACTGCGTCGAGAGTCGGCGCCATCCTGCAGGGTTTCGCAATTTGCCCTCTGTGATTCCCAGCACGGTGGGTCTGGCGGATACCTCTCCTTTGCAGGAGAGCGAACGTATCAAAGCAGAGGGCCCGGGAGTACTTCGCCGTTTGAAGTCCACTCGCAGGATCTCCGGCATTCCGAGCGCACCAGTGGAACTACTGGGCAGTTCCCTTCGCGACCGGATATTGGACTGTTTCACGGTCTGCACGCCACGTGTCACACTTGCCGGATTAACACTTCGGCCGAGGGTAACTCGAAACACTAAAAATAAATATTTATCTGTCATCGGAAACAAAATTCACACTCGTTGTAGTTTCATTGTTTCGTCTATACTTGTCAAGATCTTAAAATGACTTAGCACATGTACACCAATTATTGTGGCCCGTAGCCAGACTTAACGCCGAGTGTTGGGAAAAAAGGGGGGGGGGCATGTCTACCCTAACAGTGTTTGCGCGTGCGCGTGTTATTCATATCACACACATTCACGGCCAACAACAAATTATATGTAGGGGCAGTGGTATTTCGCGAAAAGATTTCGAGACAAGATACAGTCCAAAGCACTGTAGGGTCGTCCAGCTTCTTTGATTGGCTAAAAAATGTTCTGGTCCGTGTTAACGGTTTGTGCACGAATCACGAAGGTTCAGTTTCGGATTTACTTAGTCCTGAGTGGCTTGGTCAAAGACGGACACGGCACCAGCAGCCAATGGAGCTATAACAACAGCTGAGGTGTGTACATAGTATTGAAGTCTACTGTGTGCTCCGATTTTTGCGTGAAAAGTCACTGGCCGTAATTATATGTATTTTTATAAAGAGCATATTCCAGAGGCAATGATAAATTTATAACCACCTAAACAGAAACATTCATAGAACAAATATTTACAAAGAGTGTAAATTATTTGGCAAATACTTATATAATTTTTTTATTCAAGCTAAAGTGCGTATAGCAATAGATAACGATAGGCATATACTGCATCTAATTGAGAAGAAAAAAAATTTGTGTAACCACCTTATAAAAATTTGAAAGTCTAGGTAGGAAAATGTACAAACTTAAAATGAATATTAATTAATTTGATTTGAGTTTCGTTAAGTGCAGATTATCATGGATGTAATTTCTCATATGGTGATGAGCTTCTAACCCATTAACATATTATGCCAAGTATACTCGTTCACGTTTGACATTTTGTAGAGGGGTCACGGTGGTCTAGTGGTCACTTCACTACCCCCCCCCCC
>NQII01005261.1:10886-32060 GCA_002778355.1 Clitarchus hookeri | reverse complement strand
ATGGGGCAGCGTGCTAATTTGCAGCCCCGGGCGACAATAAAATTGTCGTGCGATGGATTGCGTCGGCAACTCGTGCGGCAATTACGCGATGGGGGGAAAACTCGGGGCCTTTGATCTCGCGGCCCCATTATTGGGTGGCTTCGCCCGGGATCAGAGCAATTTGCGAACGCCGGGCACACCCCGGACGTCGAGCGCTGTTTCAGTCCGCAGTGCACTTTCGTACCGGCACGCAGTCCCAGTGTACGAAATAGTGTACGTATTACACAGGAAGACCACATTCGCCCGGCACTGCACGTTGCGAGGTTCACTGCACGATGATCTTCCTTGTGGGTAACAAGCTACTTTTCTCTAGGCAATCATTAATTCATTGCACTGGCATAAAACACAAAGCCTACGTCACATTTGTTGTGATAACAAAACATGTTAACTTAAGTGGAACGCCTAGTTGCCGCTCGAACTGCGCTGCGGAGTGTTTGAAATACATGTTTGTTTGAGGGGAGAGAGGGGGGAGGGGGTCGCGTGTTTACATTTTGAGTGGAAGTTTTATGCTGAGTGGACCCATTATATTCACCGTTGTGCTTGTTATTATTATTTCGCAAGTGATTATAATATTCTGGGTGGGTAGTTCTTTTAGTATAATTAAGTAATCATTCTGGGAATACATGTATGTATTTTTTGTGCATTACCAACATGGCTTCTTCTATTCGGATCCCAATCTCCACGCGGTCAGTTGTGCTAACCACCGATCCTGAATAACATCCTGTATGGCTTGGTGGAAAGGATTATTGAATGAAGCTTATCGTTTGCTGTTTGACGAAATACCTTCCTACAATGTCAGTGAGGTGGATTCCGACGATAGTGACGGTGATCCTGCTTTCGCATATAATACTCTAAATGATACAAGTAGTGTTAGGCATACTTTCCACGACATATCAAGTAGCAGTGACGACGAAAGTGATGTTCCAACAATGTCTGATTCCGGTCCTAGTGCGAATCCCTCATCAGTGACAACTAACTGGAGCCAACAAATAAAAAAAGTGTACCTCAAGTCCAGCCTTTTACGTCAGAAAGTGGCATGGCTCAAATAATAAAGGCTAAACAAAACCTAAGTCCCACGGGCTTGTTCTTTGAGTTTTGTTATGAAACATTGATACATATTATAGTGTTTCAAACGAATCTATATGCTACGCAAAAACCATTTGGTCCTGCGTTTGAGATCAAAACTTTTATACGAATAAACCTTTACATGGGTATCACTGTAAAACCANTTTATACGAATAAACCTTTACATGGGTATCACTGTAAAACCAGGCTACAGGGATTACTGGAGCACAGAACCAGACCTGGGCGAAAGCTACGTGTCACAACTAATGCCTGTGAAACGACTTAGCTTCTTACTGAGTCACTTACACTTGAATGACAATGCTCTATTTTCCGACAGAACAGTCCGAACCATGACAAACTGTACATACTTCGTCCGTTCCTTGAACATTTGCAGGTCAACTTCCTGGATTGTTGCGACCCACACCAAAAACTGGCAATAGACGAGTCGATGGTGAAGTTCAAACGGAGATCGATTCTCAAAACAATACACGAGGAATAAGCTCATAAAAAAGAGGATAAAAGGTGTGGATGATGTGTGATAAATTGTTGTATATCTTTACATTTGAAATTTATACAGGAATGAAACAAAATGCACTAGAAGTAGGGTTATGTTCAAGTGTGGTAAAGACTTTGACAGAAGGTCTGGAAGGAAATATAGNCATTTGAAATTTATACAGGAATGAAACAAAATGCACTAGAAGTAGGGTTATGTTCAAGTGTGGTAAAGACTTTGACAGAAGGTTTGGAAGGAAATATAGCGATTCAAAATGTTTCTTTACGTTATTGTTTCGTGTTTTAAAGTATTTTTCAATGTTTTGGAGTGCAATGTAAATATTATTGCGTTTTTGTGGGAAAGTGTTGTTTGTTTACGTTTTTTGTGTGTTTGCCGCCTTTTTCAAAGTTCTGTTTTGATAGACGTTAAGATTCTTAAGACGTCACGGTAAAAGTAAACATTGAATGTTTACAAACACGGAAGTGAAAAATGAACACAATGTATCTAAAAAAAACTGCTTATTTTATGTAAAAAGTTGTTTGCATATGTTTATTTCTTGTTTATAAGTGTATTTCGTCGGATCACGAGCACCAGAGATGAGTACATGCAACAGATGATTCTGACAGGTAAACGTCATTGACGTATTCGCGTTATCCACATATCAGACAGCTCCAGGGCGGATGCTGGCTGTGATTGATACGTGAATATTGCGCCAAAATCTGGGAAGTGGGTTGCTAGCCTACCTAGTTACCTTCTTCTCGGACTAGGCTTCAACGAGACCAGTTGGTCTTGAAATAGGCTGCTCTAATAACATTTTTATTTTGTGATGCAAAGTGTATTGAAAGTTTAATATTGTGGTGAAATATGTTCTAAAACATGATAGAGCAGAGGGCAGGTGCATAAGAGGCCCGATATTCATTGGATTACTGAAATATGGCGAGATTTAAGCCTAGTCCATTTGCATCTTTCCTAGTAAAGACAGTGGGGCAGGTTTACCCGGTAAAAGTACAAGTACCTTACCATGAACATTTGTAGAGACTTTTAAGCATCTCATCTCACAGTGACATGTTTTAAATTTTGTCTGGACAGTCACTCAACATTATTATTTATTTAAATTTCACATCAGATAAACAGAGAACTTTTCTGCCATTAGAGTACCCTGAGATGCAAAGGAATCTCATTCTCACTGGCTGGCGCTCAAAGCCGAGGGAAATTGAAAATAATTTACGTTGATCTTGTGGACTGAACAGTGCTTTTGCATGTTAAATGGGAATTCGAGAGTGTATTATGTAATTGGCAGACTAAGGGAATCTAATATTTGCAAGTGTGTGTGTTAAATGTTGAACAGTTTAATTTGCGTAAACTTTAATTTTATTAAATTTAATGAATGTGATATTTTTTTTAGTGTTTTACTTGCAGTGGTAGATACTAGCTAGTACCCTACTACACGTCAGGTACTACTCAGACAAGCTTCATTTCTCATTTAACCAGTTATGCTCTCCACAAGTGCCAGTGAGTTATTTTGTTTGTGGGGATTGATTGGAGAGAGAGGAGACAATATTATTGATGATCAAGAGGAAATCTTGTGGCACCTCACACTTGGTACACTACAGTCTATTTTGTGTGGTACGTATATGCAGAAACCCCTCACATCAACACACAGTATACATGATTATTTATTTCTCCAAGTGTATTTTTCCATTGTCTCTCTCAGTTGCGTGTGTATCCCCCCCCCCTTACGCAAACATTAATTCTGAGAATCGAGTTCAGAAAGAATCAAATTATTAATATGGACAATTTTTATACATCTTATCCTCTCTTCAGCAGCTTGAAGTCTACCAAGCAAATATATGCTTGTGGGACTGTAAATCCTAGAAGGAAATACTTGCCAAAACTGAAAGACAAAAAGCAGCTTCAAAGAGTAGACTAGAGGGTGAGTGATGACGGTGCAGCCATATGCAGATGGAAAAATAACAGTGCAGTCAATATGATACACGCTTGTCATGATCCGGCAGAAGTTTCTACTGTAAATCGAAAGGGAAGAGACTGAACAATAAAAATAATTAATTTCTCCACCGCGGTCAAAGACTATAATGCAAACATGAATTGTGTAGACAACTTCGACAGACTGAAGGGAGACTACGCTACAAATAGGAAAAGCAAAAAAATGGTGGATGAGACTTTCTTCCATTTCGTAGACGGCTGTGTAACAAATGCCTTTGTTTTGCACAAAGAGCTTCNCGGTCAAAGACTATAATGCAAACATGAATTGTGTAGACAACTTCGACAGACTGAAGGGAGACTACGCTACAAATAGGAAAAGTAAGAAATGGTGGATGAGACTTTCTTCCATTTCGTAGACGGCTGTGTAACAAATGCCTTTGTTTTGCACAAAGAGCTTCAAATGGAAGAAATGACTAATAAAAACTTTCGACGGGGTGTGTATAAAGGTCTGCTTGCCTCAAGAATAGTGTCGGTCTCCGTATCAAATTCCACCGAAAGTAAAGGGAACTCTTCAGTTGCGATCAGCTCTCTTTTGCAGTATCAGTACTGAAAGCGGCAAGCACTAGGCCTGCGCGTTCACCATATCGGAAATGTGCTGTTTGCAGCACAAGAAAGAATCCAGTGCGCACAGCATGGATGTGCACTGCATGTAGAAGTGCCACTGTGCTTGAAACCAGGGAAAGAATGCTTTGATAACACTCACATACTACTGAATAATCAGTGTTCTGCTTTTTACAAGATGATAATGATTTTGTTCAATTACTGTTTATGAAAAGGATAGTCAATATATACAAAAGTAGGATTTCTCCTTTGAATGAAACTGTACTGTTTTTGAGTGTGGTGTTTTTATGTTAATTTTTCTGGTGGGGAAAGTGATAGTTTTTAATTGCACTATTTAATTTTCTTTTTGAAATAGGACAGTTATGCTACTGTGTTCAAATTTTTGCTGATTTATGTATTTTATATATATGCAAATATTTTTGCTGATATATAATCACTCTCTTTTTTACAAGACCTGCTTTTCTACAAGCAGAACGTGACGGGTTTCCTAGTGGGGTGGTGCTTAGTTCAAATACCACATTTTGCATCCCCATCACATCGTTGTTTATGTAAAATTGTAAAATATTACAGCAGGTCCAATATTAAAATAATCATGTGATTGCGTTACAAGCCTCATAAAATTATTTTGTGTGAATATTTGTTTCTGCCCTTCTCAGGTAATCATTTGTAAAAAATTACACGCCCCTCAAAACATTATTCACATCAGAAATACAAATTCGGAGCACTCCAGCATAGCTAAAAACGCCATTTGGAAAGCACTGTTTCTCAAAGTACTCGGGTCAGGTGCATACAAAAGGACACAAGAGCCTACACTGAACCTTGCTACAGACTTTCCTCCAATAAAATGATAGGGTCACCGCTTGAAGTCCCGCAGGTGCACGCAGCACAACGAGGAAACTACACCCCAGTTATGAGCCTTGCGTGTAGCGGCGATAACGCACTTGATGCGCCTGGCAGTGTCGCCCTTATCGATACCGTCCTTCTCGGCCTCAAACGCCGAAAATAACTCCAGGTAAGCGGACCCCTTAAGTACGGTTCGCATCAAGAATTTCGTATTTGCAGCACTCGAAAACATAAATTAAAGTGAGCCTTTGAAAGTTTGATTTCCAGTGTAACCCTTTCAATCCCCATGTCCACAATTCTGGACGGGTTGCATAGAAATGAAGAAAAACATACAATAGGAAAAATACCCATAAAGTGTGCACCTAGCATGCAATTAACCAGTTGCAGGAAGCGAGAAGTCTTGACAGAGTACAAGTACTGTTCTTACCAGAAGTCGCAAACAGGAGAGGGAATGGAAAGGGCAACAACATGTCTACAGTGAAGTCATTAGAGACTTGACAAGTTGCTTGGGAAAAATCAGGAACAGACAGTGACGCAGTTGAGGTCTGTACTGAGAAACCATTACTGAATCATCACGTAAAGATGTTGGAGAACCACGGAGGAACGAAATACAGGATGGCTGGACCGGTAATTGAAGCCGGGTCCTCCCGAATGTGCCAAACTCGCTCAGGTTCAATGTATCTGTGAATTAGTTGACTACCGTGAGAGGTCAGCCATTTACCCTGCTATGAGCTAAGCTGGGCAAACAGATGGTATGTAGCCAGCCAGCCTCATGCATTTGTGCTATTCTTGGGTAATGCGGGGAAACAAATTAGTTCTTCGCTTTTATTTAGCCTATGGACTGCTTCCGGAGAATATACTGCATCCCTATTGTTTCTATTTACTTGGTTTGAACCGGACTTATTATATATATAATTATTTTTATTTTCGAATTCACCGGCAAGGATTGCTTCGCCTGCACAGTCTCGCCCTCCGAGCATCGCACCAGGAACTGGTAGTGCTGTAGTACCAGGCGGCCAGGAACAGAATAGAGGTGTATAGGTGGTCTAGTCACTCACCTCCCAGATGCACCTTGACCGGTGCGCCTGTGTAGCCTCGCCCTCTGCACGTCGCACCCGGAACTGGCACTGCTCTGGGAGCAAGCTGGTTGTATGTTAGGACGCTTGCGTCCACAGCCCCGCCTCTTTCTCTTCTAGATTTTCAACTCCACATTAAAGAGCACGGAATCCACACCTGCTGCCTCCTTTAGCATTTTTTTAATGCATGAACGAGTTTAGAACTTATTTCCTGCCGAGAGGGTATTTACGGTGCCTATGCCGGTTTTTCCCCTCTCCCTTCTTAGGTATAGTTTCAGCTATTACACACTCAGGGATGCAGTCATGGCCACAAACCTGGCCATGGCTGCTTTATCCCTCTCTGCCGCGATGCACGCCTCATTTCCTAAATTCCCTCCCATGTAGGCGTATGGGGCTTAGCCCTGAGACGCAACACAGTGCAGACCTACCTCCGGACAACACTTAAAACTTAGTACTAGGGTGGTTAGTAAAAAAAAGAGCTGGTTGTATGCGAGGGGAGGTACCATAATACCAGTCACTCACCTCCCAGCTGCAGCTCGGCCGACGCCTGTGCTGTCTCGCCCTCCGCCCTCCGGACCAGGCACTGGTACATCCCTCGGTCGTCACGCCCGACGCCCGGTATGACGAGGCGGTCGCCGGAACCCCGCGCCGACCCGGGCAGCGGGCGGCCGTCCTTGTACCAGGTGATGAGAAGCGGACTGCTGCTCCGCGATGTCTCGACGCAGCGGAACTCGGCGACGCCGCCCAGGTGGACGCTGAGCGTGGTCGGCGACACCTCGACCTGCAGCGGCGTGGAGACGAGGAGCCTCAACTCGGCGCTCGCCTCGCCGCCTGGGTTGCTGGCGGCGCAGCGGTACATGCCGGCGTCCTCCAAGGTCACCGCCTCCACCACGAGGATGGGGCCCAGCAGTCGCGTGCGTGGACCGGGGAGCATCGCCGCTGGCTCGGGACCCGACTGCAGGTTGTACCACCTGTGGACACGCGTCACGCCTCCTTCACTATCAGCGGTTACTTTACACTCTTCTGAAGCCCTGCTGAAGTTATAATATTCATCAGCCTCGTGAAAACAAAGCATAACCGAGTCTAGAAAATTACACCAAAGGGACGACGCACTACATTCGTGCGCACTCACTGTAATACCATTTTGCATAAGAACTATTACTTACTGGGCATTACCAACACACCTATTTTCACTTTGGGATTATTAATTTTAATTATAAGATTAAATATATTAAAAAAAAAAATTACTGAAAGATAAATTTAACGAAACATAAGATACCTTTATGTTAACACAAGTATAATGCACTCGTGACATTAATATTTTAAAGAAATAACCAAACATGCCCAGTGGTCTCATGTCTGGCACCGATATTTTCCCTGCATCGAAAACTACGTTTTTTTTACCCGCCTGCACCAGAAAAATTACAAGACATCTATCCCTACCTTGAATGATATTTCTTATCGCTATTCGGCTGTGCTGGCTGGCCGGGGCGACTGCGTGGATCGCCCGGCGTACCTGGTGGCCGACGACGGCTGACTTCGAGGTCCGATGGGGATCGACGCATGAACACCGACCACGATTACAGTAGCATGACCACGCCGTCCGTTTGTAGAGTAAAGACTAACTCTAGCTTGCGTTGCGACGTCACTGTTTCCTTATTGGCGCAGTTGGTGGGCCGATCCTAGATGATGCGACGTGGCCGGAAATGCTGGACCAAGTATTTTATTGGAAGTGTCATCTTGGAGCGATCTATACCATTACTTTCCATGCTGCAGAAGGAGTTTATAAACCCTAACTGGGGCCGAGGACGTGAAGNTTGGAGCGATCTATACCATTACTTTCCATGCTGCAGAAGGAGTTTATAAACCCTAACTGGGGCCGAGGACGTGAAGAATCGGCTCCCGTCAGTGGTCATGGACACACATCAAGGATAAGTATGTTTAAGGCCCCTCAGGTCTTTAGGAGCGGAAATTTTATGGGGGTATAGGTCGTCGCTATAATGAATGAATGCCCATATAAAAAGAGTGATGTACACATTTTTGTATTTATGCTAAATGTAGAGCGGAGATTTTGCAATTTTGGTAATTTTGTGAATTTTAAAGTAAATTTTCAATGTTTTGTAATTATGAAAAATACGTTAATATATGTAACGTACAAAAAAAAGGTGGTTTCTTTCTTTTCCATGGGGTGCATATATGTCCATTGGCAGGGCTAATATTCATTTTACCTGACATAGTATCTTACCTAGAAAATTGGCATTTAATCTTTTTGCAAAGAGTTCTCTCAGTAAAGAAAAAAGGAGAATAAATCTTGTGAAGGTTGTTGAAAATTGATGGCAGTTAGCTGGCGTTGACATTGCATGTGATTATCGAGAGACTTAGCCCTGTTGGCCAAGGAGGCGAAAAGGCGGCTTTTCCTCGGGGTCACANACATTGCATGTGATTATCGAGAGACTTAGCCCTGTTGGCCAAGGAGGCGAAAAGGCGGCTTTTCCTCGGGGTCACATATGCAGTGATTTCTCAAAGGTTTCATTCGAAAGGTGTGAAGAAACCGCGAACAGACTACACGTGAGCATCGCCGGCCAGGCGTAGTGGGGTGAGTGAGTGAGTGAGTGTGAGTGTGTGTGAGTGTGTGAGTGAGTGAGTGAGTGATTGATTGATTGAGTGAGTGAGTGAGAGTGTGTGTGAGTGAGTGAGTGAGTGAGTGAAGAGATTTGGGTGGCTCTTAACATCGAGGTCTTGAGACCCGAAGGCGTAGTGTAGTTGACTGTATTTGGCTATTGTTCATTAACGGTCACTTCTATATTTTCTGAAGCCTTGCTAAAAATCTACTTCTAGGATATTCCTCCACCTAATGTAAACAATAACAGAATCTACCTCAAAGGGACAGCGCACCGCACTCGTGCGCACTCAGTGAAACAATATNACATTGCATGTGATTATCGAGAGACTTAGCCCTGTTGGCCAAGGAGGCGAAAAGGCGGCTTTTCCTCGGGGTCACACATGCAGTGATTTCTCAAAGGTTTCATTCGAAAGGTGTGAAGAAACCGCGAACAGACTACACGTGAGCATCGCCGGCCAGGCGTAGTGGGGTGAGTGAGTGAGTGAGTGTGAGTGTGTGTGAGTGAGTGAGTGAGTGAGTGAAGAGATTTGGGCGGCTCTTAACATCGAGGTCTTGAGACCCGAAGGCGTAGTGTAGTTGACTGTATTTGGCTATTGTTCATTAACGGTCACTTCTATCTTTTCTGAAGCCTTGCTAAAAATCTACTTCTAGGATATTCCTCCGCCTAATGTAAACAATAACAGAATCTACCTCAAAGGGACAGCGCACCGCACTCGTGCGCACTCAGTGAAACAATATNACCTAATGTAAACAATAACAGAATCTACCTCAAAGGGACAGCGCACCGCACTCGTGCGCACTCAGTGAAACAATATTTGGCATAAGCACTATTTCTTACTAGGCGTTAATAACATACCTATGGTATCCATATTTTTATTAATATAAATCACCAATAAGTTATATTTTGTAAATAAAATACAAGTTAAAGTTCAAGTAACAAAAAATTACTTACTTTTACGCTAACAGAAGTTTAAAACACATGTGATACATATATGACATATTTAAGAAACAATGAAACACGTGATTAAAAGGGGTTTTTGTCAAAGATTTGATTAAAAATGTATGACGAAACCCCGAGTAGGTGACACTACACTCTATGNATTAAAAGGGGTTTTTGTCAAAGATTTGATTAAAAATGTATGACGAAACCCCGAGTAGGTGACACTACACTCTATGCCATAGCAACTTATTCCTCGTTTATTGTTTCCACCACGTAAATCGGCCCCCGTTAAGGGGGGGCCTCGGTGGCTGANTCATAGCAACTTATTCCTCGTTTATTGTTTCCACCACGTAAATCGGCCCCCGTTAAGGGGGGGCCTCGGTGGCTGAGCGGTAAACCTGCTCGCCTCCCACCAAGGCGAACTGGGCCTAATACCCGGCCGGTTCGCTCTGGATTTTCGCAAGTGGGAATCGTACCGGACGATGCCGCTGGTCGATGGGTTTTCTCGGGGATCTCCCGTTTGCCCCATCCCCTTCATTCCGGCGCTACTCCACACTCACCTCACTTCGCCCTCGTCGGCTCTCAAGACGGGCTGTCCCATTCTACGGAATCAGGTGCTGGCACCTTGATTTAACCAGTTCAGTCCCTGAGTTCACTATCGGGGATATGTTGTGCATGAATGACATTTATGAGCAGTACCGTACACTACAAGGCATCAGCGTCCAGTCTTCCTTGTAGATAATGTGACTTGTGGAATTTCCTACGGTATCATAGAGCACGCAACACGTTTACTGTTTGGAAGACAAGTGCTGAACACAAAAACACCATATATTGTCTACTCGTGGTTTCTCCATACTTTTTGATCGAACCTTTGAAATAATACTCCATGTTTTACATGTTTGGTTGTTTCCTAAATATGTCGTGTATCACAAGCATTTTATGTGTTAACATAAAAATACCATATTTTTTTGGTTAAATTTAGCTCTTACTTATATTTTATCTATAAATTATATTTCATTCATAACTCATATGGAAAAAAAAGACAGAGAGAAAATACGTGTGTTGGCAATGCCTAGTAAGAAATAGTCCACATGCAGAATAGTATTACACTGAGTGTGCAATTATTAGAAACCGGAAAAATTCGCGAGTTCAATGACCTGCAGGCTAGACTCTATAGTCTTATGTACAAATATGCCGATATTAAATGCACATTGGTTGTCTGCTGTCACAGTGGAAGGCGGCGATTGGGCCAGCGTTCTCCAGGAGGTGTCAAACACCAATGGATAAAGTTATATCAACACACGTGTTATGAATTATAGTTTGTCTCAATATTAATTAGCGAATTTCTCAAGTCTCTAGCAATTATGCGTCGCGTTGGCCATCTGGTGAAATTTTCTAAGCTTTGTTTGCATTAGGCGGAGGAATACCCTGGAAGTAGAACATAAGCAGGGCTTCAGAAAAGTTGGAAGTAACCGTTAATGGATTATACCAAAAAAAAAATAAGTGTCTGGAACACTTGAGCTCGGAAATTAATGTGCCACAGAACGGGTCGACTGGCTATAAGGTTGACACAGTTGTGTTGCGATGTTTTTTCGGCGACACTGGGGCCTATCTTCCTATAGTACGACATAGGCTATAAATAAAAAGGAAATTATTGTGAGCCTCACTATATTTCTTGCGTGTATTGGAATTGTAAATTATAGGGAGAACGTTTGCTTGTTAAACACTGTAACGCCGTCCTAACACTGCACTCTAAGATATATATATATATATATATATATATAAAATGTTGCCCAAGTATTAAATGTTTCTAGTCAATAAATGTTGTTATAGGCGATTCACGGTAAAGTGAACACTTTTGAGAAAGCCCTGTCATTTGGAATAATAATCGATAAAAATTTATATTTGAGCCTTAGACGTTAACTTCCGAGTGCGGTGGAATATACACACTGTTTTTATTGCTTATATGGCAAAATTAATTTAAAAAAAAGTGGCGAAAGGATAAAAAAAAATGGCTGATAGGGAAAAGTAACTAGGGGCTCAAAAGTGCTCACTTTACCGTGGCACATCATTTTATAGACAGGCTGCATGAATTTATGAATTAATTAAAAACCATCTGATGATGGTATGAAGGTTGAGTACTCAGGAAAATCAACTTGTATGCTAAGAGTTGTTTTATAAAACCAAACACTTTTACACACACACACATTCCCCTGTATAAAATTAATCTAAATACGAAATTTGTGAGGAAATATTTTAGACATGATTACATAGATTTTTAATTTATAAGTAAAGTTAATGTTGACAACACAGCTTTAACAACTGTTTTGCATAAAGATAGTAATATAAAAATAATTAGGGGACAAGTGTTATTTTTCATAAGGTCAAAACCACAAGGTCTCTACCAATAGCTAGAGACCTGAAAAATTAGCTGATTCATTTTGGGACAAGCTAGAATTCAAAACACGTGTGTTTATATAACCTCATCCATTAGACCTCATTTTGTTTGACACCTCCTGGAGAACGCTGGCCCAATCGTCGCCTTCCACTTTGACAGCAGACAACCAATGCGCAGTTGATATCGGCATATTTGTACATAAGGCTGTAGAGTCTAGCCTGCAGGTCTTTGAACTCGCGAATCTTTCAGGTCTGTAGTTACTAGGCACCACAATCTGTTTTTTTTTTTTACCAACAACAAGATTTCGCCCTGGAAAGCATCAACCAGACAGTTTTTTTGCAGGCGCTATCAAATGTTTTTTTGTTGAGTGCACTCCCTCGCTAAGGGAGTGGAACGCGTGTTTGTTCAGCACGAGGCAGGACTGACCTGTAGTCGGGCGCGGGACAGCCGAGCGAGAGACACAGCAGCACCGCTCCCTCGTCCTGTGCGACATGCACTGTGCCCGTGTGTTCCACAATGGCGGGCGCCACGATGCCGCGATGTTCTGCGAACACAACGTCACAACACAGTGTCCACTCCCCTCTTCTCCCCGCACCATAACCATAACCCATAACCCTTCCATCCCCACATTCATTTCACGTTTATGGGGTTGCAAATTAGGCATTTTTGAACCAGTGCTCTACTAAGGGGCCCTTCCTACCAAGCCGGCAGACACCAACTTCAAATGGGGAAACAATGTTAAACAATTTTTAAACAAAAATTATTATGCGTATAATTTCTTAAGGAATATGGCTTTGTTAAAACATCTTGCCAATTGTTTTGTTTAATATTCTTTCTTCAAAAATTAAATATTAAAAATTACATTAACTACGGCTAGTGACTTTTCGCGTGAAAATCGGAGCACACAGTAGACTTCAATACTATATACACACCTCAGCTGTTGTTATACTTCCACTGGCTGCTGGTGCCGTGTCCGTTTTTGACCGAGCCACTCGGGACTAAGTAACTCCGACACTGAACCTTCGTGATTCGTGCGCAAACGGCTAACACGGGCAACAACATATTTTAGCCAATCAAAGAAGCTGGACGACCCTACAGTGCTTTGGACTGTATCTTGTCTCGAAATATTTTCGCGAAATATCACTGCCCCTACATATAACAAAAAAGGTATAAATTAATAACTATTTTCAAAAATAATTTTATATAGCAATATTCTCTGAGAAAGTCCCGTCACAATGTTTTTTTGTTTGAAATAGTTATCTTTAAAATTTACACAAAGCGAAGGAACTTCGTTTAACATTGATTCCCCATTTGAAGTCTGAGGTTGCCGGCTTTGTGGGCAGGGCCGTTAAAGCAGACAAAGGCCTTGTTTTGTTATCTCAACCAATACGCTGCAGGCTTCGTGTTGGTGATCAGTGATTTGAACCAGTCATAACCTAGAGCAGTAACACACTTTACTGATTAGTAAACCTTAGGGAAGATAATTGGTTACTGAGACTCGCAATGTACAGTTCTGGTCAAATATAATCTTCCTGTGCAACATGCGGACACTTGTCTACAGTGGGCATGAAAGTGTTAAAGATACTCGGGTAGGCAGGGAGGGCTTAACGTCTCGTCGACAGCGAGGTCATTACAAACGGAGCAAGTTGCTCGGAGAAGCAGGAACAACCATAGCCTGTAGTAAGGAAACATCCCAGCATTCGCCCGAAGTAATTTCGGGAAACCATAGAAAACCGAAATCAGGATGGCCGGACCCGGATTCGAACCCAGGTCCTACCGTATGCGAGTTAAAAATGTAACCACAGCGCCATCTCCCTCGGTTAATATACTCAGGCCGTGTTTCAACGGGCACTTTTAGTTTACTAAAAGTGCCCGTCACCCGAGTTAGTCGACTAATATTATGACGGGTTTTGTATTTTAGTATTTAGCTTTTAGTATGAAACGAAACTTACCAAAATACTGAATTTCCAAATCGCAACCATCGGCTGAACAAGTGACTATCGACGGCGTCCGAATTGAACGCTACAAAATACTAAATTACTAATATACTAAATGGTCAGTTCGAGCATAGCCTCACTGCGAGCGTCGTCATGATAAAGACAGCTGAAATTACGGTTGGGGTGTTTACGCAGGCAGAAAATTAAGCAGTAAGTCCTAAGATGTAAGTAGTTGGCGGTAGACTTCAGGAATTCCATTGACACAACATTGACACAATAACGATTCCACTTGCCAAGTTAGGCGACTAAAGAGGTAATTTAACCTGTTCGGTCACACACTACTTTCCGAGTTTAAGTGTTGCAACCATGTAATTTTTTGTTACGCGCTGTACTTGTGTTCAGCACTTGATTTGCAACCAGCGAACAACGTGCTGCTTGCTCTATGATACGTATTGGCATTAACCATTCTTGTCAAGGACGTGTAGAAAATTCCACAAATCAGATTAGCCACGAGGAATACTGGGTGCTGTCTCCTTGCCGTGTGCAGCACCGGCCAAAAGTATCACTCGTATGCAACGTGCCCATGCTCGTGGAGACGTTAACAGAACGGGTTAATTTGGGGGAGGGGGGAAAGCAAAAACATTACGTTCAGATAAGGATAGTCTCTATCCTCATCGGCTAACGGGACATTAATGACAAAATTTAGTAAATGTTTGTATATAACGGCTTCCACTGAAAATCAAAGTCCGTAGAACATAAACAAATTTTCAGGGGTAATGCGCAGGGCCACCTGTTTTTTCGCGAAAAGATTTCAGGATTTCTTGCACTCTAGAACAGCCGGAGCTCGGATCCACTCTCGTGATTGGATGATTTTAACTGTCGCGCTTTACAGGTGTATGCCCACGAATCACGGCCACTCACTGTCGGAGTTACTTAATTCTGATTGGTCCGGTCAGGTAAGGAACTGTCTCCCAAGAAAGACACGTGACCAATAACCAAGGGAAAACTGCACGTATGCCATAGCACATTGGAGTGTAGCCTTCGCGTAATTCTTTTCGCGAAACACAGGTGGCGCTAGTTGTGGGGTTATCATGTAGAGTGGCGGAGAAATAAGATGTTGCATTTTTGCGCAGTAAGTTAAGAAATGACTCGTGGTCAATAAAGAATAACTGATTTTTACATGCACACTAGATTCAATAGCTCGCTTTTTTTTAGTTAATGCCGAAAGAATGCGTGGTTTGTAATGTGTTACGAAATATTTTTAGTTTACCCTGCAACCTTAAGTATTTATACTAGCTTATTTCTTCTTCATTTTGTTATTTTTCATGTAGTGTGTTCAGTACATTTTTTTTCTACAATAATTAGAAGTTATGATGATCGCTATTCTTATGTGATCTCTTGTGAAATAATGTACTAAATTGTCTTCATTGTCTTTTTTGTAAGTCTGAACTGGAGCCAAATTAGTGACGACGAGAGAGAATGGCGCAAATTTAAGTCAGTGGCAGCTCATTGATTATTACGGTGACTAAATTCTTCTGATTTAAAGTTCGCTTGGTGGTGGAGTGAAATGGCAGATACCCGTGAACTGGTAAGGTTTTAAACATTGAATATAGGTTTGATTGCACAATTGTAGGAAAGCTGGCCATATGTTCCAAAGCCGTATTAACACCTTAAGATAAACTATGTAGTAGTTCAATGTTAATCTTATTTCAGGATATAAATGAAAATCGATATTTTGTTATCCATTCATAAATTTAGGTATTGAAACAAAAATCTGGTCGTTGGAAAGTGCCAAATTCAGCGAAAATCGCTGTAAGTTGCCCTCTGTTTACGGTAGTCATTCTTATGTAAAAAATTGTGTTTTAAACTATAGCGAGTGGGAGAGATTTGGGCTGCTCTTAACACCGAAGTCTTGAGAGCCGACGAGGGTGAAGTGTGGTGAGTATGGAGCAGCGCCGGAATGAAGAGGCGGGGGAAACGGGAGATCCCCGAGAAAACCCGCTGACCAGCGCCATCGTCAGCCACGATTTCCACTTGCGAGAATCCGGGAGAGGCCCGACCAGGGATTGAATCCGGTTCGCCTTGGTGGCAGGCGATCAGTCTATCCGCTCTGCCACCGCGGCCCCTCACTTTACCGTGATCAGCCAATAGTTAGCTGCCACAAATAAACTTTAGTTCTGCCGCCACCGACACCTGTTCTCGCCGATATATTTCACAATAAATACTAAACATATTTAACTTTTTTATATAGTGAAGAGTTTCAAAATGCGTCGTCAAAATATATTTAAAAAACTGCATATTTTGTAAAAACCCCCTCACCAGTCATTTTTACTAATTAATGCTTTAAATTTATCACACACGTATTCATGCTTGGACTGTACCTTGATTCAAAGGGAATTTTTTTTAAGTACTCAGTACTTGAAGATTTTTTTTACTTCCGAAAATATTATATTAGTGGATAGAAAATTACAACACGTAAAAACCAGCACAATTTCCAACATCGATATAAATTAAAACCTTTATTCATAAAACATTAATAATGAAAAAATTAAAATGTCGGTTTTAACAACTCAAACATTGTCCTTTGTTTTTCACGCACTTTTAATGAAATTTATAATTCGAAAGAAGAGTACTAATTTTACATTAACAGGTGTCATTCGTTCTGTATATTCACAAAGCTCTATTGCAGCTTTGTGCACCCTACATTTAATTCAATACTGTTTCGAGGAGTTACATGTCGTTCGCTTATTTGCACTGACATTGAGAGAGATAGAAACAGAGAGTGAAAAACAGAGAAAAATAAAAGCTGAAAGCGACGGAAATTCATTATTAAATAGACCTATTTGGCTGGCCCATGGACACCTCGTGATACTTTTTCTTCTCAAATACGCGACCTCGCGGCAGATATTATATTCTGCTTCCCGATTAGTCTCCTTTATAAGTATGTATGCATAGCTAGAAACATCATGCACGTATTTATGCCAATGCATAAGTAGGTATGCATGCATATATGCATGTTAGCATTTATGCGTGTATGTATCACGTATGTATAATTAATTGTATGTGTATGCATGCATATATGTTCGTGATCATCTGTACATGCATGTATACATGCATATACAACGTGTTCTTGTAAGTATATTACAATGGCTCAAAGGGGATTCAACGTTAAATATCATGTTATGTACGATTTGTTATCTAAAGTGTTTCTTAATACTTCTAACGCCCGCCTCCCACTGGGCGAACCTGGTTCAGTCCCCGGCCGGGTCACTTGCGGATTTTTGCAATTAGGAATCGTGCCAGACGATGCCGCTGGTCGGCAGGTTTTCTTGGAGATCTACAGTTTTCCCCGCCTTTGCATTCCGGCGCTGCTCCATACTCGCCTCGCTTTACCCTTATCTGCTCTCAAGACCTCGCTGTTCAGAGCCGCCCGAATATCTTCACTCACTCACTGGGTGTCATTAAAGTAATATATGTAGGGTCAGTGACTTTTCGCGTAAAAAACGGTGCACACAGTAGACTTCAATACTATATACACACCTCAGCTGTTGTTATACCTCCATTGGCTGCTGGTGCCGTGTCCGTCTTTGACCAAGCCACTCGGGACTAAGTAACTCCGACACTGAACCTTCGTGATTCGTGCGCAAATAGTTAATACGGGTCAGAACATTTTTTTATCCAATCAGAGAAGCTTTGGACTGTATCTTTTCTCGAAATCTTTTCGCGAAATATCACTGCCTCTAAGTATATGCTAGCCTTGAATTGTGTCACCACGCCCTGCAGGACTCTGCACCAATAGTAAACATGTAACACATTGGTGGCTTAATTACGTTTGGCCGAGTCTTAGAGGAGACTTTGGCAGCGGCCAATGAGAAAATTACATTTACTTGAGCACTTATAGGACTGTGAAGTCTAGTATGACGTAGATTTATAACGCGAAATGATAGGGTCTCTTACACTTTCAACACTTGGCGAAATTATGTAACGTAATTAACTCACAATATGCTAGACGCGAAGTATCTCTATGTGCCTGTGAAGAGATGGACATTTCATTGGCCGTTGCTTATTGTTTTCGCCATATATTTTGCACACTTACCTACAGAGAGTTCGTCAGGTGTACCGACGAATGGTTGTGAATGGTTCGCTACGTCCAGGGGCGTGGCCATATTCACGTCCAAATATAATAACAGCCAGTTTATGAGGTTAACTACAGTATTTTATAATGAAGCGGTGTTTTTGAGTCGTGTGAAATATTTTGAGAGGCAGATTTCATATCTTATGCCTAGGGGCAGTGATATTTCGCGAAAAGATTTCTAGACAAGATACAATCCAAAGCACTGTAGGGTCGTCCAGCTTCTTTGATTGGCTAACAAATGTTCTGGCCCGTGTCAACAGTTTGCGAACGAATAACGAAGGTTCAGTGTCGGAGTTACTTAGTCCTGAGTGGCTTGGTCAAAGACGGACATGGCACCAGCAGCCAATGGAGGTATAACAACAGCTGAGGTGTGTATATAGTATTGAAGTCTACTGTGTGCTCCGATTTTTACGCGAAAAGTCACTGGCCCTACTTATGCCTCTTGCATACAATATTTCGGGGTAAAACTTATTATACGAATATTTGCGATGTTAAAAGCAAAGGAATATAAATAATTTGCCCTCATGACATACGGGCTTATAGTCCATTCACAGTTACTTCCAAATTTTCTGGATCCTTGCTTAAATTCTACTTCCAGGATACTCCTCCGCCTCATGCAAACAAAGCTTAACCGAGTCTAGAAAATTACACGAAAGAGACAGCGCGCCGCATTCATGCGCACTCAGTGTAAATATAATTTTCGCAGGAATTATTTGTTACTAAGTATTATCAACACACTTATTTTCACCCAGTATTTATTCATATGATTTAAAATTAAATATTATAGTTTATAAAGAAAATATACGCAAATGTTCTATTTAATAAAAATAAGTTGTTTTTATGCAATAAAAGTTAAAAAAGTTAGTGAAACATGGCATATTTAAGAAACAAGAAAGCACGACATATATGGGGTTATTTTTCAATGGTTTAATTGGAAAAGTGTGAAGAAACCGCGAAAAGACTATAGTTAGATATTATGATGTATCGCGGGAAATGTTGACTGTTCGCTAGGATTCAACGTAATGTAGACATGTCCGACAGTTTTCTTTCCTTATTGGCTGTAATGCATGTATGAAGCTACTACGACATTTCACTAGGCCAATGAGGATTCTGATGCTATACGGCAGAACGTTCGTGATTGGCCTGGAAACAACTTAGTGGAGTCAAAATCTTGTTCATCCAATCATGAAAGAATAAACTATTTAAAGTGTTATAGAAGATATGGCTCAAAAAATTCTCGCGATTTTCCGTTATCTAACTATACAGGATGATTTTAAAATCACGGGACAAACATTGAGGGGTGGTAGAGCTCACTAAAACAAACAATTATTGTATACGAATATATGGGCGGAAGTGACACGCTGAGGCACAAACACAAAAACATAAAATGTTCATTAGCAGCATACTTAACGAGTGATTCCGTACAGAAAATGTTAAAACAGTTGCTGGAAATGCAACCACCAACAGTCACGCATGCTTGGCGACCTCTACATATGGCGTGATTGGCTGACAATGGTGGCGTGCGTGAAATACCCGGCGTATCTGAATCTGTTTGCCAATCACTCCACCGACGCTACCAAGCTTGTATTACTGTCGGTGGTAGCAACTTTGAGCTATTATTATAAACATTGCTGTGAAAAGGTATTTAACGGCGACGTTGTAAATAAACACTGTGTTGCATTTAATGTGTTATGTTTGTGTTTGTGCCTCAACGCGTCACTTCCGCTCGTATATTCCTATACAATAATTGTTTGTTTTAGNTGTTTGTGTTTGTGCCTCAACGCATCACTCCCGCTCGTATATTCCTATACAATAATTGTTTGTTTTAGTGAGCTCTACCACCCCTCAATGTTTGTCCCGTGATTTTAGAATCACCCTGTAGTGTTGAAAGTACTACATGGAGGGAGAAAGGTCGTGTGGACGCAGTGAATCAAACAAAGTGGTGTTCAGCTTACTGCGGACAGCCTGTATAGAGCTACGAGCAGTCGTGTGTGCGGACGGATATTTACGACTTGACGACGGTACGTAATTCCATCACACGGTCTGCACTGAGTCGCGGGCGGAGTGCGGTAGAACGCGCGTCCAGCGAGCGAGGGATCCCGCCTGACGACGCGGCCAAGCGAGCCGTCACGACGAGCTGCGCAGTGGTTCGGAACCTCACGGCCGGCTGGTTGTGCGCTCTTGTTCGAGTAGGAGAGGGGAGAGGCGACGGAGCGTCCCTACGTCGCTCGCCGCGGTTTCTGATTGGTCCGCGGGAACAATACTACCCTTTCCGGGACGTCAAGTTTCGTCCCGACGTCGCCTGCATCGTGCAATGGTGATGATAATTTAATCCAAGATTTCTGAAGCCCTGCTAAGGTTCTAATTTCAGTGATGTCCCCTCGCCTCATTCTTAGAAAGCTTAGCTAAGTCTAGAAAAAAAAAATAACCGAAGGGATAACGCACCGCATCGATGCGCACGCAGTTTAATAATACTTTTAGATGAGAACTATTTATTATAGGCTGCTGACGGTAAAGTGAGCACTTTCGAGGCCCTGGCTACTTCTTCCTCTCAGCCATTTTTATCCTTTATCCACCTTTTAAAATAAATATTGCCACGTAAGTAATAAACACGGTGTGCATACTACACTGCACTTGGAAGTTAACGTCTAAGGCTAAAATAAAATATATTTAGTGAATATTGTTCCAAACAAGAGGGCTTTCAAAAATGCTCACTTTACATGAATATGCTGTAAATACTAGGTATTACTAGAGACCTGAAAAATTCGCGTTTTCATTTCGGGACGAGCTAGAATTCAATACCTCGTACGTTTGTATGGTTAATGCTATTGATACACCCGTTAGTTTACACCTCCTGGACAACTCTGAGCCAATAATAAATACACAGTTAAAAGCAGGCCGAATCACCGTCTTCCGCTAATACAACAAGCAATTAATGAATAGTGTAGTGATATTTGCATGATTTTACATACGACAATGGAGTAAAGCCTGCAGATAATTGAACTCGCGAATTCTTCCTGTTGCTAGCTATACGTGGCCAGAGTGGAGGAGATGTGCGTC
>NQII01005261.1:0-10770 GCA_002778355.1 Clitarchus hookeri | reverse complement strand
CCCCCCCTGCGACATCCTCGTGCTCCACGCTGTCTCGGCGACATAATTGATACAGCGACTGTGCAGTGCACCCAGCATCTCTCACCTGAGCAAGGATACACATCCCAGACCCTGAAACGTCATCTTACATAATTCGTATTCAGTTTTAGTTTTTGATCTGTCGTACGACGGTAAGTCGCAAAGTAAGTTTTTTCTTTTGTAGATGAACGGGTGAAAATAAGTCATGATACGAAACACCTTTTTATTTCGGCACCATTTGTTTATTTTTCGAAATTACCGCGAAATTTATCGAACACATTTGCCATAGCGTAAAATGAGGTTTTTCCATTCCCTGACGAGAGATAGTAGCGCACACTCTTTTTTCAAGCTATCTCGCCACTTCGTATTTCACTTCGTCTACGTTTGAAAAATCTTCTGCACCACAGACGTCAGTGTATCTTAGTATTCTGTGGCCTCGTGTGTTTTCCAGCCAGTATTTCTCGTGCGAAGTAGCCATCAAGCTTCCTTGTTATAATTAGCACGCGAGGAACGATTAATCTCATCAATCAGCATGCATTATAAATTTTCAAGGAGGGAAATAATTTTTCCTTACATTAGACAAGGAAAAAAAATTTACGAGAGGTATAATTCCCTTGCACCCGGCCTATTGATTCGCACCCCCGGACCCATTACAATGTTAACGTTGCATATGGCGGAAGAATACACCATGTGCGTGCATGTAGATGCTTGGGAGTGCTTTCAAAAAGCCCTCAGTTTACCGTGAACGGCCTACGATATGATTAATCCGCTGGCGCGCGCACCGGCTGCAGCTCCGACGATGCGCTCGCGATCCATCTGGTGACCGCACCGTAAACACGGACCGCGTGCTCCTGTCCTCGATACGGAACGCGCCCTGCGCGGTTAATGACGTGTGGTCGCTGTGCGCTCGTTCTGCCCCATTGCGCGGAGTCCCTCGCTGGAAACGAACCAAATATTCTCAACCCCCCCTCGTCTAACCCTACCAAACATANGGGGGGGGGGGAGGTAGCAGATTTATATGATATCGTGGACGATAAAACAAATCGGGGTGTAACCACAGAGTACTTAAGGCTTCCCCCCCCCTACGTCCGTTCACGGTAAATTGAGCACTTTTGAAACTAATTAATGAAATAAGAATATGCTCTCGTTTTTTTTTTTACAAGAAGTAGATAACGCAATTAAAATTACGCACAAAAATATTAAGCAACTCGTAAAATGTAAATTTTCTATAATCGAAGATTGTCAGTAATTAGATACTATGGATCCGAAATTATGACGCGAAAACGAAAGCATTTCTGCAAAAGGGGTGAAGACGATCCTCACGGAAAATTTTTTATTAACCACGAATGGTCTGTACGTGGCCTGCGGTGAAACTGGCTTCTCCATTGAGCAGCAGGGGCAGCGGTGACCTAGTGGTCAGACCACTCGCCTCCCACCACGGCGGTCCGGGTTCGCTCCCTGACTATCGCACCGTGGGAGGAGTAGTGCTGGACGACGCCGCCGCTGCCGCTTGCCGGCGGGTTTTCTCGGAGTACTCCCGTTTTCCCCGCGCTTTGCAGCCCCGTCACTAGGAGGGTGTTGCCTCGCCAAACGACATTTGTTCATTATTCGAGCAGTGGTCAAAGAACAAACAAAAGTCCGAGGTTCTTTTGTACTGGGGACAGCGGGAGCAGAGGCCTATAAGTAGGGCCAGTGACTTTTCACGTAAAAATGTGAGCACACACTAGACTTCAATACTATATACACACCTCAGCTGTTGTTATACCTCCATCGGCTGCTGGTGCCGTGTCCGTCTTTGAACAAGCCTCTCAGGACTAAGTAACTCCGACACTGGACCTTCGTGATTCGTGCGCAAACGGTTAACACGGGCCAGAACATTTTTTAGCCAATCAAAGAAGCTGGACGACCCTACAGTGCTTTGGACTGTATCTTGTCTCGAAATCTTTTCGCGAAATATCACTGCCCCTACCAATAAGTAGACAGAATGATCAGGCACTCGGAAATTTCACGGATTCATTACGAGACTATCTATAATAAAATATTCCTACGTTTATTGGGCGAGGTGGCGCAGTGCCAACACGCTGGACCCTCATTCGAGAGGACCCGGTTTCGATTCCCCGTCCGGCTATCATGATTTCTGTTTTCAAGGGTTTACCCAAACTACTCCAGGCGAATACTGAGATGGTTCCTTACTACACGCCACGCTGTAAATTTTTTTCGTACTTTCTAAAAAGCAAAATTCTTGGAAACCCAGCTTCCAAGAAAATCCTTCGTAGAACTACAAACGGTTTTCTTGTAAAATCTGCATATCATACATTCGTAATACTAAAAATGATAAGATTGTATTACAGCCTACATTATTAAGAAGTGCACACAATTTTTTTTCTGGAAAACAAATAACTTATAATTCTTTAATGACAGAGAGTTGGAAAAAATATATTTCAAACATAATTCACGAAAAAATAATGACACCTTGCCATTACAGGGACTTATCCCACCTTAACAACATCAACTTGACTACGAACGTCATAATTATGTTGCACTTCAGAATAGTAGTGAAGTTATTTTGTTAAGAGTAACGAATTTATTTAATTTTAAAAGTTCTACGTAGATATGAAACATTAACATTAACAGTTAATGAGTAGGAATAACATCACGTGTTTTTAAAAGTCGTTTTGTTATGATTATTTTGGTTGTTTCAAATATTTTATGTTATTCAAACTTGCAATACATTTCTTTTTGCAAGCAACTATACTTAACATCACGTCTAGTTTTCGCACAAACAGCCATATACTGTTTTACGTTGTTTTGTGTCCGCCATTTTGCTTGAGCTCGTGGATACGGTTAAGTAAAGTACAAACATTTATTGAGGTCTATTACAAACATGGCTCTTGTAGCTTTACAAAAGAGTAATTTTACAAGATAAATGTTTGCACTGTTACAAACATTTGTAAAATTACAAAAAATTTCTCAATAAGATATTTTTTACCTGTGCATGGCCTATTTCTTCCTTGTTCCTGCTTCTTTGAGCAACTTGCTCCGTTTGTAATGACCTCGCTGGATTCCTTCCCCATTCCTGCTTCTCTGAGTAACTTGCTCGGTCTCTGATGACCTCGCTGGATTCCTTCCCCATTCCTGCTTCTCCGAGCAAATTACTCCGTCTCTGATGACCTCGCTGCCGAAGAGACGTTAAGCACTACCTATCTTATTAGTAGACACTTATGAAATGCCGTGTTATTATTTCAAGGCAGAACAGATTCGAGAATATGTGCGTTTTTTTTTATCTCCATCGTATGCACTACGCGTAAATTTACGACTCTCTTAATTCGGCAACAATTACGACGGAGTGAGTTTAAAACCACAATTCCATAAGTGGCATCGGAAAATTTCTACCCGTTCAGTCATTGCGTTTATGATCGTGTAGATATTGCCTATGAATGATATAGCAGGTACTGTGCGCAGTAAGGTACCAGTGTCCAGTGTGTTCTGTGGGGTATTTAGAACTCTTTGACATGAGTGGTTATCGAGGACGCAACACGTTGTTCTCTAGTCGCAAGACAAGTGATGAACACAAGTACAGCGCATTACGTGATTACAACACTTGAACTCAGAAATTAATGCGTGGCCGGACAGGTTACTTTGTATCATCAATAATTTTCAATTTAAATTTCACGGCAACTTTTAATTGTTAACCATTAACAGTTCGATTAAACATACCAGTGTATTTTCTTTATATAAACTTGAGTTTTTTTTCACAGCTGGCGTTTAATTCTCATTGATTAACGCCTGACCGATGGAGAATATTGGTAGTGCGTATTTTTAAAGTAACTAAAAAAAAAAAAAAAAAAAACCACATTAAATTTGAATACTTGTATTTTTTTGAGGTGTGCAACTCAGTGCCATGGCTTAAACAGTTTCGAATAATTACCCCCTTTTTTTTATTCATATCCCTGAGTTTAATCTTCTGTAACAATTAGTTATAAAATACATCGCCTCCATTTCGCACCGAAGTGCTCTGTAATATCGGACCTGCGAATTTGCTGGAAAGCACTTTTATGGATTTAATTGCTACATTACCCAGCGTATATCGTGAGCGCGCTTCATATACTTTCGTGTTATAGGACTCCCTTCTCGTTCTGCGAAAAAAAAAAAAAAAAAAAAAAAAAAAAAATCAGGCGTTAATTTTTGGGTCGATTAGGAACAACTAAAGTTGGAAACTCAATATCTTGTCGAACCCGACCCGACAGCTCCGACGCGTCGAAATGTGAGTAGCGACCAATGGGAAGCAAGGTCACTGTGACCTCAGTTCAACAAAATCACAGACCCCACAGCTTGGCAAAAGTAAATTATATTCATAATTTTCGTAGCGTCGGACAAACGCCGTGAATTTATAAAACAAAAATTTCCCTGAATTTTACTAACTTCGGAAATTTTATTCGCACGTAGTTTAAGTATTATTATTGTCGTGTAAGCTGTGCTCAAGGTAAAGAACTGATATTGCATGTTTACTGTTTACACCCAACAATGGGAAAAATGGAAAAATTTATTTAAAGAGCAGCTAATATATAATTTACGGAATTATAGCGAGTTGTAAATTATTCGCTCAAAAGGCTTTAAAAAAAAAAACAATCGACAAATTATGAGGCATGCGTTAAACTTGTTGACTAAAATGCAGATGAAGATTTGACATCCCATATGGCGTCCGAACGCAGATTTCAAATTGTTGTGAACTTCAGTGAAGAGTATTTATATATTCAAGTACATCTAAATTCATGCTGTGTATATTTATTGTTACTTCTGTAGCACCGGGACCGCGGTGGCATAGCGGTTAGCCTACTTGCCTCCCATCACGGTGACCCAGGATCAATCCCAGGCCGGGTCACTCCCCGATTTTCGCAAGTGGGAATCGTGCCGGACGATGCCGCTGGTCGGCGGGTTTTCTCGGGAATCTCCCGTTTACCCCGTCCTTTCAATTCGAAGCTGCTCCATACGCACCTCATTTCGCCCTCATCGGCTCTCAAGACCCCGATGTTAAGAGCCGCCCAAATCTCTTCACTCACGTTTGTAGTATAATACATAATTTTCAAGTTCAGTGAAGGACCAATGCATTATATCTAGGGCCAGTGACTTTTCGCGTAAAAATCGGAGCACACAGTAGACTTCAACACTATATACACACCTCAGCTGTTGTTATACCTCCATTGGCTGCTGGTGCCGTGTCCGTCTTCGACCAAGCCACTCAGGACTAAGTAACTCCGACACTAAACCTTCGCGATTCGTACGCAAACGGTTAACACGGGCCAGAACATTTTTTTTAGCCAATCAAAGAAGCTGGACGACCCTACAGTGCTTTGGACTGTATCTTGTCTCGAAATCTTTTCGCGAAATATCACTGCCCCTACCCATAAGTAGAGCCCCGAGTATTTGGCGGCTTGAGTTGGCAGCAAGCTAGACTGGGCAGTCCTTTATACACTCGAGACATTATCGTGTGCTTATTGGTTGCTGTGATCAAGTGAGGCCTCTGTACAGGACTGTTAAACACTCACTAACACTACTGCTTCCTGCTTGTTACTGGCAATATTATTTCATCAACACTCAAAGTGTTCTTTACTTATGCCATTCAGACCCAGTGTACACATGTGTACATTACGCACGTGTAGGTGATTTTTGGTCAGTACTGTACTGCACACTGCGACGCTCAATAACCAATGATCTTACCTGTGGGTAGATGATTCGCAAACCGTCTTACTGGTCTACGTCATGATTGGTTCATATAACAGTAGCAGAACATTTAGCTTACAGCTGATTGGCTGTGACAACGAAACAAGTGTTGTGTTGACTTAAGTACAGCACACATAATAATTTTTTTTGTTTGCAACATCTGAACCCGTAAATTAAAGTGGGTCTGAAAGGGTTAAATAAACCGTTTAGGATGGCTTGTACATTACTGTACGTGGGAAACAACATTTGATTAAGGCACTTTCAACTCGGCATTATAGTGGTGGAGAGCCGGCCTATAGTGAATGATGTACGGTGTTGTAAGCGTGTCCTGTGTTGTCTAAACCAATAGGAGAGTTGTAAATGGGAATACAGAGACCAACATAAGATATGGTCATGCAGTCGTGCATATAGGTGACATGCTTCTAGCATGTATAATTTGTCCGTAAACCTGTATGGCACTCGAAGTGTTAACATATTATCCCGAGTATATTCGTTCACGTCTGGCATGTTGCAGGATAGGTAAAATCTTGATTGGTACTGTACGAGGTCACAAGCTAGCACCAATGCGGACATCGCATTTCCCTGGGTGATGCTATTGGCTGCTGCTGACGTGCCAACTGTTTTATAATTTGTTGCTTCTTGTGCAATGGATCTACTGAAACCGTTTCCATAGCTTCCAAAGTGTCAGTTAGTATAAGACATTCGTAAGTACATTTTGCACCATCAGCTTCCTCTTTTGCAACACCTGAAACCGAAAACAATGTTTGCGTTACGAGATGAATGCTTAGCGGGATGAAGTGTTACGCGTCCCTGAAGAAAAAAAAAGGGAGTGGGAAATGGAACTGTTTTGTCGTACTTAGTCCTGCGCGGTAAAGTTATGCAGAAAAAGTAACGTGATAACGGTTGCCACTTAACTAGATAACCAAAAGATAAGCAGAACTTCAGTAAAAGAAATATTATTCAAAACTGCTAGATATTTCTGAGTAATGTCAGCTTATGAATAGAACTTGAGATTCATATCCCCGTCTTGGAAGTGTGTTTCAAAAAATGGGGATGGCTAAAACGAGACGTTTCAATATAATTTTTAGGTTTGGAAACTTCGGAAAAAGAATTTCAAGGAAACTTCGGAAAAATAATTTCAAAACAGTACGGGAACCAGCAGCCCATCTANGGGGGGGGGGTGAACGGGCTGCAGCTCCTCTCAAATAAAGTTAATCAAAAAATATTTAAAAAATTAGAAAAGTGATTTAAAAATTATGTATTGAAAAATAAAATAAATATTGCAAGAAGTTTCACTAAAGTATGCACTAGAAATTAAATATAAACTTTACTTTGGAAAAAGGTGTATTTCTTATTGTGCCAACAGCTCAATTCAGACATCGAGTTTGAGCCCCTCCCAAAATAGAATCCTGCTTACGCAACTGGTTCGGGTGACCAAGTCGGAGTCACTATTACATGAAATTACTTTTAGGACAAATTGCTATTAGGCCAAATGATCTTAGGTCAAGTGGCTTGAACCCGCTCAGTTCCCGAGTCCATGACAGAGCACATGTTGCACTTGAAATATATGTTTATGGTCGGAACTGTACGCAACAAAGAATGAGTGCCTGGTGTTTTGAGTGTCTTCATTGCGAGTATTTTGATTTGTTAAAGTTTCTGCGCCTGTCACTCATTTGTGAATGGTCAGTGCTGACACCAACAAACACGCAGCACGTTGTTGACACGTGTACAGCGCACACCATAGTACGGCACGATTGCAACACTTGAGCTCGTAAATTAATAAGAGACTGGTTGAGTGTTCCGACTGCCTGGCGCTTGAACAGCGCTGCAGAGTGTTTGAAATCCTGTTTTTTTTTTGCGAAGCTATTAAACGTTCCCCCAGTACGTTTACCTACAAAAATACATACCCCATACGAGGAAGGAATGGTACTTTAAAGCTACCACGCATGCTGTAAATATTATTTTGGAGCCCTCCAATATAGCAAAAAAAACTGCTTTTGCAGACTGCCGTATCTTAAAACACACAAGTCGAACTACTATAGGAGCCTGTATTAAACTTCGCCACACACTTATCATCAATAGAACGACAGGGTCACCGCTGAAAGTGCCATAGGTAGACGCAGCACTACGAGAACACCGCACGTCAGTTCGTAGTGGCGATGGCGCTCTTGTAGCGCGTGCCGGTGTGACCCTTATAGCTCTCGCGTTACTCGGCCAAAAGAAGAAGACATAACGATCCAAGCAGTCGGAAGGCGAAGTGACTGAGGCAGGGACTGACTGACTGACCTGTGAGACGCACACTTGCTGGAGAACTGACGACCACCTGGCGAGTGAGGCGGTGCATGGTGCGGCAGCGGTACGACGGGAACTGGTCGTTGAACTCCACGTTGTGCACCAGCAGCTCTCCGCTCGGCAGCAGGTGGAACTTGCCGTCTGCAACAAACAACACACACACACTGCTCTACACTCCATTCCTCCTCTCACACTCCTTCATCATCGCTATATGCTGTTCACCGCTTATCGACCTTCGGAAAATGCCACTGCCACATACACTGGAGAGCCAAAAAAAAAACTGGTATAGGCGTGCGTATGCAAATAACAGAGGTATGTAACCAATCAGAGAAACGCGATGCGGTCGGCAGCTAGATCGGTTACTGCTGCTACAGCGGCAGGTTATCAAGATTTAAGTGAGTTTGAACGTGGTGTTATATTCGGCGCACGAGAGATGGGACATAGCATCTCCGAGGTAGCGATAACATTTGGATGTTCGCGTACGACCATTTCACGAGTGTGCCGTGAATATCGGGAAGTCGGTAAAACATCAAATCTTCGACATCGCTGGGGGGCGGAAAAAGATTGTGAACGAACGGGACGAACGACGACTGACGAGAATCATTAAACGTGGCAGACGTGCAACCCTTTCTCTAATTGGCGCAGATTTCAATGCTGGGGCATCCACAAGTGCCAGCGTGCGAACTATTCAACGGACCATCATTGATATGAGCTTTCGGAGCCGAGGGCCCACTCGTGTACCGGCAGTTGTACCAGTTTTTTTGGCTCTTCAGTGTATTTTAACTAGGGACAGGACAATTTCGCGAGCTGTAAGTTGAGTTGAGAGATTTGGGTGGCTCCGGACAACGAGGTCTTGCGAGCCGATGTGGGTAGGCGAGGTGAGCATGGTGTGCGTCGGAATGAAAGGAAAAGGGAAACGGGATATCCCCGAGAAAATCTGCCCAACAGCGGCATTGTACGCCACGATTCCCACTTACGAAAATCCGGGAGTGAACCCGCCGGGAATCGAGCCCGGTTCGCCTAGGTGGGAGGCGAGTAGTCTGACCGCTTAACCACCGCGGCCCCTGATGTTATTGACAAAAACCGTTAATATTACTGTGGAATATGGCTTAACCCGTTCAGTCGGCGTGTCCACAATCGTGCATGTTGCATGTGAATTGTATTTTTGACCGGTGCTGTAGAAAAGCGAGGCATCAGCACCCACTCTTCCTAATGGCTAAACCGATTGGTCGAGTATCAATCACCTCTTTGGCATGAATGTTCGATGCAAAAATCGTCGAGCTTACAGCACATTGTTCACTGGTTTCAAGACAAGTACAGTACATACCACAAAATTACATGAATGCAACACTTAGGGTCAGAAATTAAGTGGACCGAATGGTCTAAATAAGGAATTATATCTTCCAAAACATGAGAGACTTCTAGATTTCTTGCTAGGTTATAGTGTAGAACATTAACATTTTCAACATGGCGCCCGCATCTCATTCGGGCAATTATTTATTTACGTTTCCTAGACTTGTAAAAATTCTTAAATATAATCAATTTTACTAAGCGTTATGGTAAACCACGACAGCAAGGTGAGAAATTTGGGCCTCAAAAGCATAACACTGGGCTAAAAAACACTGCTCGACCTTCAAATACGTGAATGAGCTTGATAATTTGATAATATGATAATAACTGTATATTCGCTTCGCTGTTATATGTGGACGTGGATATGGCGCCACTCTTGAACATGGCGGGCTGTTTATTAACCACCATTCATCGGTACAACTGATGGGCTCTCTGTGGACGAGTGAGCAGAACACACGGCGAAAGAAAATAGGCAACGGCCAGTGAAGTGTTCTGATCTACCAAGACACGTACAGATATTTCGAATCTAGGTTGCTACATAAATAAATAAATAAATAAAATATTACATAATGAATAACGCCAAAGAATAATAGCCTAGAGTAAAACTACATTTTTAAATCCACAAACTAATATTTTAAATTAAGTTATCTAAGTTAAATAAATATAATATTAGATACAAAAATAATTATATTTAAAGGAAATCAATGAAGAAATAATAATAAATACTCACGTATATAACCAATTCTAAATTAAAAAGAACCAGAATAGATTATACCATGTTGACTAAAAGAGTACATATATAAAGTATATGCAGCACTAAAAAAAGATATAATTAAAAATAAAAAGGTATTTAATGAATTCCAAGAAACTAATCTATTGATACGTAATCTCGCTGAGCGCGGAAATTGCTAAATCGACCAACCTGCGAAACGTCCAATACACGTGGCACTGAATTAAAGTTATAATGGAACATTTAGATGTTGTTGAACCCTTTTTAAAAGTTTAGCTAAAGTGTGTGTGTGTGTGCCACGTCAATTTCAACAATAGTTTTGTTTTCCAGACGTTAATATATTTGCAGTGTGTGTGTGCGAACGTCTGAAAAGTGAGCNGACGTTAATATATTTGCAGTGTGTGTGTGCGAACGTCTGAAAAGTGAGTCAGTGTCCAAGCCAAAGGGGCTAAAAAATATACCATCGGTGAAAATAGTAAAATTTTGATGGTATCCATCAGATACGCCCCGAGGCCGAGGGGAAAAAAACACAAATAGTGTTAATGTGATTTATGGTGAGGTTGGAGAGGGAAATTGTCAAGCCGAGACGACAGTGCCCTGGGCTTGGCGTGATTGATATGCGAGCCGATCATCGAGAGCTTGCCCGCGGGGCTGATGTT